>CM030888.1:16047994-16350494 GCA_018136845.1 Heterotis niloticus | reverse complement strand
GTACTTTTTAAATAAACTTAGCAATAGCATAAGTGGAGAGAGACTTATTTGGTAACTCTTATTGTGTACACTTAATGAAAACCAGGGCCTTACCATGAGCACCAGCATGGTGGAACACAGGGGATCGAAGGATTGAGTGTGATGACCAAGAGGGGGGGCAGAAGGTGATAAAGGTATGTTCAGAGGCCTAAAAGTTTGACCACAACAACCATGCAAATGCTTAATCGCTGCCACCCTTGCCTTTCTGAACATGTTACAAAAAATTACATAAATGAGTTTTTATTTTTAAATTTCCAACATTTATGTCTTGTTTACCGGACAAAATGGAAAGCCTGTTTTTTGTTTGCAAATACACCTGGTTCAACTGTGGAATGGTCTCTCTGTGGTTGCTTCCCCACGCACACACACATGCACACACACACTAACAATGCTTGCAGTGTGGAGTATCCCAGAGGCAGAGTAGGTACTCATCCTCATCCTTGTGTTTTATTGCGGCTTTCCTCTCTGCAATTCCACTTGCTGTTCATCACCCTCACCACTCTTCCATTCCGCTCCTACCCATTCCCACTTCCCTCCTTCTTGCCAGTAGTACCAGCAAAGCCTCACTTCTGTCATTTCAGGAGATCTCTGATCCTTGCTTTCACACCACTTGCTTTCTTCACCCCATTTCTACTCCTCTCTTTCAGTCCCCACCTAATTAAAAAAAATAATTCTTTCTTCCCTCCTCTGGCTATTTGCCATTTGTCTTTAAAATTCCCACATCTCATTGCTGTTAAAGAAACTCTCTGTGGCCCCTAATTAATTCCAGAACTGCAGGCCAGTCTCTTGTCTCCCTTTTCTGTCTAAAACTCTGCAATGGGCCACGTCAAACCAGTTATCTGCAGGCCTTGTCAAGAATGAGCTCTTTAACACTTTGTCTATAAGGCTGGATTCCATACTGGTCGTTTGACCGAGACTGCCCTCCATGCTGTGTCAGAATCTCCAGTTGGCTAGAGTGGCCTCCCTTTCCTCTGTCTTCACTCTCCTAGACCAGTGAATACTGTCAACCACCACATTCTGTTGTCCTCTAGAACAACTTGGAATCAAACAACGTGTTAGCAAGGTATTAAAATTGTTTCAGTCTTCTCTAATAGATAGATCTTACCCAGGGGTTTGGTGTGGTTCCTGTCTTTTCCTCAGTCTTGCCCAGATGGTGTTCCACAGGGCTTGATGCTTTGCTTGGCACTTTACCGCTTCCTTCAGTTCTGTCATTGCCTCTCACAGGTTCTCCTATCATTGCTATGCTAACAATACCAACAATACCAGCAGAGCCATAAACCTATCAATAACTCTCTGTCAAATTGGACAACTGGTTTATTTCACCTGGTTTTTTGGTAAACAGCCTGAAGGGATCCACTCAGGTCTTTACTTATCCCTAGCCCCTTCCTGTAGATGCATGCCAGATAACATCTTGAGAATCTGTTCTTACCTCACAATACACTCTACACAGTTTCTCATCCAGGCCATGGTAGTAGCCTAGTTGGATGACACCGCTCTCCTTTCTGGCCTTCCAGCCTCTGTCATGAAGCCTCTTCAAGTGACCCTGAGTGCTGCTGCACAAGCTGCATCTGAGCTGCCACTGAGTTCCCATGTTTCTCCCCTCCTTGTCTCTCTCTCCATAGGGTCCCTGTAGCTGCCTGTATCAAGCTCATCAATTTGGTTACCTACAAGATGTACATCTGCAGGGACCTGATCCTCCCTGCCTCCAGCAAAACTACTCTCTCTTCCACCTCTGGCCCTTGACGGTAGTCAGTCACAGTGGTCTCCTGAGCTGGTCCCCACTTTCCAAAAAATAAACTCTGTGGTTCTGGTGTGGTGGAATGAACTCCTCTGTTCTAAAGACTGCCGAGAACTTCCAAGCATTCAAAAAGTGTTTAAAAGCACATCCCTGTGTAGCCCACACCTCTCCTGAGTGTCACACAGCTCAATAAATTTGCATCACATCATCTGTAACAATTATGTTTGTATATCCTACTGATATATGCAGATCATGAAAAAGTATTGGCCCACTGCTTAAAACCTATAATATTTACAGACTGACTTCTTGATATAAGAATTGCATGTCTGTATCCTATAACTCACTTCACTGTTTTGTTTACTCTGAGTTACCGCGTCCAAGCATCTGCTCAATAAATAAATATAGGCGTAAATGTAGAATTTTGGTATCTATATCTGTAGAATAACAGATGTACAACAGGACTGTAAAAAAACAACAGTTGAAAATGAATGATTTGATAAATGCCTGTGTTTACATATACAAGAGAATTAATTAATTAATTAATTAATTAATTAATTAAGTCTTTCAGTCTCAACCTCGTACTCCGTTTGAATGACTCAGATGTAGATTTGAAGCTTGGCCCAGTATTTAAGTCAGTGACTCGTGACTCAGACTTGCAACTTCAGGATCTGAGTACATTTCTGGTGTGTAACTATACAAAATGTATTCTCGCTCAGGAACATTTTGGGGATTCCGTGGATATCATAATCTTACAACAGAACTCCAGCCTTGACTGCTGGGGCACATGATCCACAGGAACAGCTCCAAAATTAAACGTTCTACAGTCCTATTTAAACACTGTGTGGAAGTGACTCATAAAAGGAAAGTTTAAAATGGACTTCAAAGGCAGGCCTGCATGCTCTCACCCAAATGTGGACTGTAATGGTCAGCAGCTTGGCATGTGTCAGGACCTGCGGCATGTGTTTGGGATCACAGCGGTGAGGGAACTGGACTGGTTACCACAGAATGACAAGCTGAAGCCCCATCTACTGTTACACAGTTGCACAAGAAACTCAACTCCATCTGCTTCAGTAAAGTATCCAGCTGTACAAATGCAGTGTAAAAAGTAATTTTTTTAAAACATATCATTGATCCCATTACAATTTCTGTAAAGAAAATTTTATTAAAGTAGTTTTGGACAAAGCAGCTTCCAAAATACCGAATGATGAAAATCTGAATAAACTGGCGGTCAGCTCTGCTTTCACTGGGTGGTCCTTGCTCTCATCCTGCACTGTACCACTCTGTTTAGGCAATCCTCAAATTTGAAACATTTGCCAAATTGCTCTATTAGTGCTAACATTAATTTCATTTACAGTTTAGTTTAACAGCTAATGCTTTTATTACCCGTACTCAATTGTCTGACAATTTTTCTGCAAAAGTAATTTAAAGTTAAAGCTACCATTTTTACAGATGGGTTTAGGATAACCCTGTTGATCAAGGGTAGTGAAGCAAGTGAGTGAGTGAAACCTCAGCTGTAGGTGGGCAAAGGCGGACTCTACCATCTTGTACCCTGGGTGATTCAGGTTGAGAACTTAACTTGCTGGATATGGCATCAGAACTGTCCTGGGAATCCTACCAACAACCGGGGAACAAGTTGAGCTTTCAGCTACTAGGAACCTGCCACTGTGTGACAGTGTGGTACAATGGGCTAACTACTACAGAATCACCTGCAGCATGGGTGACTGGAGAATCCAGTTAATCCATTTGTGTGGAATAGAGAGCCAAGCTCTTCTCCCTCAACCTTTTTAGCTGACACACCACTGCTATAAACTACATTCCCAAATTTGGCTCTTTTCTCCCAGAAACGTCTCTCTAAGTTTCATGGCTGAAGATAGGAGCTCAGAGTTCAAGGCTCATGGCCATTGCAACTGAATGCAATGGAAAGCCAGAAGACTCCCTCTGGTAGGCAGATAATTAATGACTCATAAGCCATCCACATCACAGCTAAAGACCACAGAGATTTACAGAGTGGACCCCCATGTTTGCCCCATAGGCTTGGCTTGAGCATGTACTGCAGGGGTGCTGTGGCTCTTCATGTCCCCCAAAGGCCCTTTGCTCCAAATCGAAGCAAGTGGGACCTGATCAGGCAGCTAGCTTCTCACCTGTGTCAATAAACCCATAAAAGCTTGAAAAGCCAGAGCTCCGAAGTTAGCAGATCCTGGTGCCACCTCCACATCGCTTGGACTGTCAATCCCAAAGTTTACTGTAATGCTATTCATGAAATATAAAGACTTACTTTTATTGGGCCAAATGAGATAAAGAGAACTTACTGTAAGACCAAACACACCTCAAACCCACACCCACTGGGTGATATCCTGGACACTGAGTACAAACCCTGTGTGGGTGACAAGAACAGTGGCCCTGCACACACCATAAGCTTTGTCCTCCATTATTGCTATGATGCAAAGATGCAGGAGAGTAACTCAGAATTCACACTAAGCATATCTGTGTCAACATCACAAGGGAGCACATGTCTGAAACCTCTCAGAAAAAAAACAAGCTGGTACTATTCTTTAGTCCTTGCTTTTCATGTCAGAAAGGTTCCTAACTAAATACCACCGAGTCTTTGACTTGTTTAGAGGAAGTCTTGTTTCATTAGCATGACCCCAGCTGAATGAAACCATGGAAGGCGTAAACCATTAAAAGAATGATGCTAACATGTTAGCACTTAAGGAAAGTGCTGCAAGGCCCTGTCATTTCATTAAGGGAATATGTTGTTCCAACAATGACATCATCCAATGACTACTGCGACAAAGGCAACCACCAGCAAGAAAGCATACCTTTGCACCTGCTGTACTGCATTGTACCACATGCAATAGCAGCGCACTGCCAAGGTAACTCCCTCTGGAGCCAGCATGTTTCCATGACAACATCTGCAGGGGGGTGTAGAGTCCCCGACAGCTTGTTGTTCCTTAGCAGCTCAACACTCTGACTCTTGCTTGGAGAACACATCAGAACATGTGTCAGCAGTAAGCCCAATGGAAGAATAACAAGTTCGAGCCTGGGTAGAATGTGCATTTCAACAAATTAAAGAAGCAGAAATCCAACTCGCTGGTTCCCTAAATTTGCACACAAAAACACATACAAGCACACTCAATCTCAGCGCCAAAGTTAATTTCATCAAGCGAGATAGAATAAAAGCTTTAGTAAAATGAGACTATTAGCATGAGGACAAGCGAGCAACCAAACTTCTTAGGCAAACCACACCCTTGGGGCTGCTGTGACCCTCAAAGAAGAACCAGTTTAAATCTGCTCATTTTATATTAACAAAAACTTGTTTCATATACAAAAATGTGCCCAGAGTTACCTTTTCAATTCTGCGCGTTCTGGAAAATTAAACCCTCAAGGTCCAGCGGGGAACAGCAGTCTGGGCTCTCAAAACACTACCAGTTGTCATGTTAGCTGATCCGAGACAGGATCGCCCAGAGGTATCAACACCCTTCGCCTTCTGCCCTCCCGTTCACACACACAGCTCAACTTTCCATCTCTGATCCTTGCATCAGCTGCTTTCAGAATCCTCCTATGCAGATCTGGGATGGAGGGTGGGGGTTAGGGCGATCAAAACAAAGAGAATCCGAAAAACAGAGAACAGTCTTGTAGGCTCGGGTCTGAGATATCCTGATCTGTCAGATTCCCATCAACATCCTGCTGCCTACACCCCCTCTGCTTTCGCACCCAAGTCAGGGAAGCCCCACATCTACTTGTCCTCCAGCTAAACATCAGCAGAGTTGGGGAGACAGATGAATATTATATAGTCTGCATTATTTCTGCTTCATCCGATGGTCTACAGCCAAGGGGGGTTTGGGGTGTGGTGTGGGGGTGCTTTTGCTGCAGCTCATAAAAAGCACCACACAGCTGTGGGGGGAGTGTCATCTTCCAAAGGCCTTACCTTCATTGACAGGTCACACAACCACTACCAGAACCCCTCAACAGTCCAATGTGTCCCCTCAAAGGTTCGCAATCAGTGTCCTTTTGCTCATGTCCACTCCGCAGTGTCCCTCAAAGGTTTGGGTACAAACCGCGCTGGATGGGAGGACCTTCAAGACTCGTGTGCAACAGGTGCACCCGGGCCCCTTGTGCCTCAATTGCGACCTTCGCATTCCGCCACGTGTTACACGTGAGGACCTGTGCTCATACAGCCTCTGAGGCTCAAGATGTTTTATTAAGAACACCAGGTGCTTAACACACCGTGCACAGCGCAGGATGAACATGGAGCACATGCAGAAGCCCGAGGCTCAAACACAGGAGAGATTCGCTCTGTAGGTTACAGCCTAAATTCTTACCAGTGCTCAGACACAGATGCAAGCAAAAAAGCAAACAAGAAAGAGCAGTGAGAGAAGACTGATACACACACACACACACACACACACACACACACACACACACACACACACAGCAACAGGACCTCAGACACCACAGAGAGAAACACACAGAGTGACTCATACCTGTGAAAGATCTCATGAGTTTCTGAGTGGCGAGCTAGTGCCATGAGAGGTGAAGCACGAGAATGCGACGACAGGGACCCACACCCTCTGGTGAGCCACGGACCATCACCAGCTGTAGTCACTCCCGAAAATTCATGACAACAGAGACCACGGTGCGGCAGAGGCAGCGGGGCGACAGGAGGCGCTCGACACACCACTTTTCTCTCCTTTATGCATTACCACAGGGCTTAGTCGCGTCCTTTCATCATGAGGGACAGGAAGAACGGCTTCCCAGACTTGCCCGATTGGACAGAGGACAGGGACGAGGGACCAGGAGACTGGGAAAGAGGAAGAAGAAAAAGACAGGAGGGGCTAGTGTAGAGGATGAAGAGGCTGTCGGCTAGAAGCCAGCGTGGCCCGGTGGCGATGGCCGGTGATTGAGATCTGAACAAGAACAGCGGCCAGCGATGGGGCCTTAGTGTCATCGCAGCAGCGGTCGTTGCTGACGGAGGCTGACAGGAGGGACAGAAGCCGAGAGGAGGCACAGGGAGAGTGGGAAAAGAAGGAGGAGGGTGGGGTGAGATGGGGAGAGGCCGAGACAGAGAGAACCGCGACATGGTTGGGGAAGGAGGAGGTCTCACCCCTGCATGACCCCCACCCCTGCTGTCTTACCCTCACAAGCTACCGAGCTGTTTACTCCTTACCCCCAACCCTTCCTCATTCTTGCATTCATTTAGTTCATCTCTTTTATGACTCAGGTCTGAGCAAAGAAACAACAAGCAGAAATGTGAGAACAAGCATCAGGGCTGCCTCACCTCCAAGAAGACTCTCACACACACACACACACACACACACACACACACACACACACACACACACACACACACACACACACACACACACCCCCTTAAACACCTGTTGCCAATGTGATAGGAGACAACAGCTAAGAACAGCTAAGCTTTGGGGACCACAATGGACATAGGAATGGGGTCATGCCCCCCACCCCCCCAGTACTGATGCAAGCCTGGGCATAACTGCACTGAACATCAATGGACCTGATCCCTCCCTGCAGCTCAACAAGAGCTCTGTGCACCTCTGCCTCTGGCACAACTTGATGGTCTCCCTCACAAGGGGTCCATCCCGGGGTTTTCAGTTTTAACCCCTAATTTTAGTCTGTCCAGAACTGCTAAATCCCTCAGCATTCGGCAAAAGGTCTCCAGAATCCATCTGTTTCACTGGCATTCTGTGCTAGTCTTTTATAGCTACATAAACTTGTATCACCTCTGTATTTTATTTTAACAATACAAGCTACTGCTATAATAATTTGTGGTGCATTTATACTCCTGAGTTGTACACTGCTTTGTGAAAAAAGTATCACAGACTGAATAAATATTAATCTAAGTACTTTTGTTATTATATTTTTGGTCCAGCAACACCTGACATGTTTACTTGCTGAAAGTGCTGATGACAAGTCGCGAATGATGAGTGTAACAGCTTGGTCGGTCAGATCCGCGGCACCAGCGATGGAGTTATTGCCACACTGTCAGCTACACATTTTGACTGATATTACAAACATGTTACTACATTCCACTTCTCTGATGTCAAGGGACATTATTATCTATTTAATCTTCTCCCCCATCATCTGTCTCCCCCCCGAGTAGGTCCCTGTCAGCAATGCCACTGCCGGCTCCTTGCTCCTCAGTTTGGGATGTGTTTTTAACTACGTTATTTAAAGAAGGTGGTAATTAGGCGATAAGCTGCAGTACAAACAGAGCCTTCCTGACTGTCTGGGGAAGACCGACTCTACGTACTCTGGCTCTGGACGCCCCTGGATGCAATTCAGCAGCTGAAGCAGAGTCACTGAAACTCGGCTGCATGAGGCACTCCGGGCAGTGCCGGCTGGAGGCAGAATCTGCTGGGCTTGACTGGGCAGAACCAGGGCAACACGACTGTTGGGATCTGGGTCTCAAAGCAAACAGAACGATGAAGGCACAGTGGGTTCGACTTCTTGGCTGTAAGTAAGCATCAAGCAATTTGGATGGCGGTGTAGTGGTTGGAGCTGCTGCTACACTCAAAAGTCTCAGGTTCAAATCCCACCTCAAGCTGTAGTGCCCCAGAGGAAGGTGCTTAGGCTGAACTTATATGGTAAGAAAGCTAGTCCCATTGGAACTTGGGAAATCGCTGTCAGTTATGCTTGAGAAAAACATCTCCAAATAAATTTATAATGGCAATGACCTGGAGGTTGCTGGGTTAAGTACCAAAGGGTGCATGAGATGGGTGCTTAAACCCAAATTTTCAGTAAAATATACAATCTGACAAGACAAAGATAGCTACGCAACTTCATTCAGTAAAATGAAGAGGTAAATTAGCAGGTTAGAGTGAGGCACAGCGAGGCTGCGGGAAAACATCAACAGTGCTGCCCGCGCCCTACAATGGCAGTTTGATTCTGAAGCGGACAGTCTCATTTCGAGAATGTTCCCCTGAATGTTCAGTCTGGACCTAACCCCAGGCGCACCATTCACGTCACTCTTGGTGGCTGCAGGTCAGAATTGCGAAAGTTGCACTAGAGATGAGGACTTAAGAGATAGGGACCCCCCCTTGTCCCCACACCCGTGGCCACATTCCACCCTCTTCGCTATCCCCCTTTGCTCCTTCTTTCATCTCTATTCTATCCACTACCCTACCATATCGTCATGGCAACAATCAGGAGCGCCATTGAAGCGGTTGCTGAGAGCAGCCTGACATCACCAGTAAAAAACACAAGATAAAATTGAAACAAATGAAGCATAGGAGGAATCAGGGCAGCTGAGTGTATGTCATGTAGTTGGTTCACAAATATTTGTGTGTCGATTTGCAGTGCCATGTATCACTTCTCTTGTACCAGCTGGCTGACATTTGCAGATTTTAATTATGAGAAAACACATAAAGAAAAAAGCTATAGGAAATATCAACTAAAATATCAGCAACATATACTGTGTGTATATACACACACACACACACACACACACACACACACACACACAGAGTATGTAGATGGCATCCCATTACATCACATTGAAGAGGCCTCTTCTCCTTCATCCATGATTTACAAGCCACAATACTAAAGTAAATGTGCAAACACCAACACACACTCATGTGTGCACGTGCATATGCGCGCGCGCGCACACACACACTCACTAAAACAGGTCTCGACACAGCAAATCAAACTACTGTGTGGCTGCAATTCCTGCACTGCAGAGGCAAAGAGCTGTGAGCGCTACCCCTTATAGGAAGTTTGTGCTGGGTCAGAGGTTCCACATAATTTTATTTCTATGGCATTAACAAACAATATGCTTTCTTTAAAACTTGTTTATAAAATATACAATTAGAATATTTCAGCAGCGTAAGTGGAGAGGAGAGAGTCCTGCCAGTGTCAAGACAAGAAAGAGTCAAGTAGAAATGCAAAACTCAAATATCAATGCTCTCTAAACTACACACTTTAACTACAGCTTCTAATAAACCAGTTATAAAAGTAAAGCTCTAACCTGCAGAACATAGGAGCTTGCAGGTGGCATAGTGGTTAGTGCCTGGACTCAAACCGATCCAGTCCCACCTCTTGTTGTAATGTACTTATGTCATAGTTGCTACTGTAAAAAAATACCCTTCTGTATAAATGGATAAATCACTGTAAGCAGAATAACATGCTAAGTTTCTTTGAAAAAATGCTTTGCATAAATCAAGGCAAACATCGTGCTTGAGCATATATATTATTCCTATTTTTTTGATTTATATGCGAAGCAAGAGTCACAACCCACGAACTTAAGTCATTATAATTCTAGAGAACCAAGTTATTGATTAACAAATGGTTTTGACCACAGAACTTTGCATACATCTACAAAATTTTACACTTAACCCATTCATGAATTTATATACACAGTATATTCAGCAAGGAAAACCACTGAGGTAGTATTATCTTCTCAGAGGCAGAGCAACTAACACTCATTGGGACAGACAAACATCCATCTCACTGTAAGCCTGTTTTTCGGCGGTGCTTTCGTTACCCTAGCTGTCTCTACTTCCCTGAGCTTCATGGACCCAGTCTCTGCACAGGAGGTCCTGTGGGAACCATGAGGCTTAATGGCACTTGCATCTGTCAGACAAAACACAGCAGTTGTCAGTGGGAAATTAAAGAGAACTTTTATTGTAATGGCTCCCCACGTGATGGGCTCGTGTTCTGTGTAGAAACATTCGGCCCATCACCATTCTGCAACAGACTGTGGGTGTTAGTAGGTTAGCTCTCGTGTCACCAGGCCCTGATGCTGAATATGTGAGTCAGACTTTTGCAAACAATGCTTTTCAAAGTGTTGGCGAGGCAAAAAATTGGCGCAGCGGCTAACAGCAGCACCACGATGACTCAAATAAACCACAGTCTTCATGAACAAACGTGCAACAAACTACCCTAACAGGTCGTGGAGGGGACCAGCCAGGATACACTGGTTCCTCAACTTTAACACGGGTTTAGAAGGTCTTCCTCAGTGACAGATTTTCCTTATTCCTTTTTCAGAAATTAAGACCTAATTTCCATCTCAGAAGGGCAGTTTAGAACTTGCCCCAAGATTTTCATGTTACAAATGTGTGTAATAGGTCGCCATGAGCATGTTGTTTCCATGCCCAAGCTGTGTGGTGCACAGTAACTGAGCTCTCTGAGCTGGATATTCTTTGATGTTGTGTGAGAACAAATTTATTTAGCTTTTGCACTACTGCATCTTCCTAACCATTAAAGACCTGCAGAACCTGTGGTTTAATAACTTAATAACTGCGGACTACGTTTACGATGGGTATTGCTGTAAAACGCAGCAAAATATTTATGGATACAAATGAGGAATGAGCCCAAATGTTAACTTGAATCTTAAAAAAGAGATTATGAGAAAAAGGCCTTCAGGTTGGGTTGTTAATCCTGTTTTGCATCTAACTGTATAGAGGTAGCAAATGATAAAATTACGAAAGCAATATCTCTCTGTTCTAGTAAACTAAAGTGCAGAAATTACACTGTGTAAAATATCTAATAGACCAATCACGGCAACCCCATGCTGCACATGTCAGCCAGTGATCACCTCCATAGGAAAAGATAGACTCCGCCTTGCCAGCTCTGTGATGGCCATGACTCCATAAGTTAAAGAAAGAATGATGATAGTCATGGAAGCTAGAAACAGCAAAAGGTATAATTGTGGCAGAAAATGCTAATAATCTGAACTTTGGTTTAACCTTTGACCCAAGTCTATTGTGCCTTTGAAGAAGATGTTTCATTTGGAGTTAAATATAACCGCCTGTGAAAATATGCACTCATCCAAAACTACCATTTGCGTGCTTCAGAAGCGTCTGTTCTTCTTGTGTGTGTAGCTGTAAAAAAAAAAAGTTCTTCATGTTTTCTTGTGTAAGGGCTGGTCTGCAGTGAGCTCTTACCCAAAATGCTGGTAGATGACAAAAATATATTCAATGTGTTTAAACAACACAATAAAATTATTAAAGAAATTGTAGTTAAGATTTAAGCTCATACTATTTTAGATTGATTATTGAATCATTTGGAGTTATGGAAGTGAGAATTAATGGGGTCTTCATACCAGATTGTTAGCAAAGTGACAAATGCACAATCTGTAAGGAGGAGAAGGAAGTTACAGGAGCTGCATGCAGGGCTGATTTCAGACAGTATTCAAACTGTAATAAAGAGACTCAAATTCTGAAACCATGTAAGAATGGCTACTTTTGACTTATTTCTGTTCAAATCATTCCAGAGCTAAGATGTGAGCAAAGAAAATGGTTACCTAACTCACCGATACCTCAATACCTCTGGACCATACCAAGTAATTCAATAACAAAACTATGTCTGTACAAAACAACTGTGCCACCTCCTGGGAAACACAATGCAAAAGCAATTAATGGTACATGAGCAGAAACTGCATCATAGTAGAATATGTGACCACAGTAACTGACAGACTGGACCACCCAGATCAGTCAGAGGCTGGATGAGGACAACCAGGCTGTTGAATG
This sequence comes from Heterotis niloticus, assembly GCA_018136845.1. Lineage (NCBI taxonomy): Eukaryota > Metazoa > Chordata > Actinopteri > Osteoglossiformes > Osteoglossidae > Heterotis > Heterotis niloticus. The sequence goes on along the minus strand of CM030888.1, from coordinate 16,338,227 downwards.
TGCAGTCGTGGTGCGTCCAGCATCCTTTGGGAGGATCTGTGGCCCTGCTGTGACAAGAGACCAGAGAATACAGAGTTGAACCTGCTCACAAACAGTGAAAACCAGCACAAAACAGGCTCCACTATTTCAGAGTTTGACACTTTGTGGACAACCAGCAGGACTCTTGATCTCTACTGACACACACTCGGGAGAATAAGAATCTGATATTAATGTCTTGCTCTAAGTGCTCATTTAGCTCTTATTACATTTACATTACTGTTCTGTGTTTTGTTTCTTCCGTTTTAATGTTCTGTATAGTCAAATATGTTTTTGTGCTTATTTTTGTTTTGTATTTGGGGAAAAAGTAACTGGAGACTCAGTTGAATTTAGCTGAAAAAAAGAAATTCCCAGGAGTTTTATGGGGCTTGAGCTAATAACCTTTTCATTGCAGGTCTCTTAGTTCCATACTCTGTGCCATCCCTCATTATCACCCACAGTTTCCTTATAACGTTACAACCCCCGTATGAACGAAATGTCTGGGGGAACGGGGCTGTACATAAAGGGGAAAAGGAAAGAGGGATATGGGAGCATGTTGTCCAGATAGTGGACCAAAAATGCTCTTTTCTATCTGCACTCATCTAAACTACTGTAAAAAATATACAAATAGTACAAAGATGCCACTTTTACTCTGCCAAATACTATACACACATAAGACACAAACCAAGCACCACCAAATCTAACCAGTCTACAAAGCAACCAAATACCAAAAACTAACAATAATTCACAAAATCAAGAGAGGGGAACAAACAACTCTGCAAGTCACCAAACAAAATGACATCACAGGCCACACAGGTGTATCTTTTTACAGAATCTACACTCCTCATCGCATGGGCAAAAAATCACCATACTGATAGCCAACACTAGGCAGGTCACAAAGCATATAGCTAAAACTAAGCAAAAAACACACTTCAGGTTAGAAATGCACTATATTCAAGCCAGAACACCTGAGCACATTATGTCATGTTTGTGGGGCGAACACATGTGCGTGGGTCTCATCCGCTCACGGTGGCACACACCAGACAGTAACACACTCACACACCACAGGCTGCAGTTTGCCCAGTTTCCACTAGGTGCCAGTGCAGCTCAGCAACCCAATTAAACCACCTCTGTTCACCATGGACAGCGACTTGCACCCTCTGCCCGCCCCTCGCAGCCTTTTCCAGTAGTGCTGTTCCAAGGAGCCGCATGAGGTCAGTCCCGCCATAAGACTCCTCCAAGAAAAACTGACGTCTTATTTCCCCAGTGGTACTAAACGGTCTGTACTGCTTTTTATTTTTATTCTTATTTGCATCACTCCATATTTCGCTTTAGTCATTGTCTCTTTGCTTTATTTATTTTTCCTGTGATGTCCTTTGTATCACACTACCACTGTGATCTGTGCATATTGCTGTGTGTGCTGCTTTAGCATATGCACACTATGGACCCCCTTCTAATGATTGAGTTGAGATGTTTGAGCCGCCCCCACACAGCATACAAACATATTCTAGACAACTGTGTGCTTCCAACTTTGTGGCACCATAGTGGGGAAGAAGCTACTTTCCTGCTCCAGCATGACTGTGCCTCCCAACCCCTGCCATGCATAAAGGCTCCATAAACACATGGTTTGCCCAGGTTAGTGTGGAAGAACTGAGGTGTGCACAGAACTCTGACCTCAACCCCACTGAACACTTTTTGGATGAACTGGAATGCTGACCTTGAGAGGCCTTCTTGCCTGACATGGATGCCCGACTTACTGATGCTCTTATGGCTGAATGGGCACAAATTCCCACAGCTGTGCTCCAAAATCAGGGTAAAGCCTTCCCTGAAGAGTGAGGGCTGTACCATGGCAAGAACAGTTCCATATTAATGTTTGTGGGTTTGTGATGAGAGGTTCAACAAACACATGGGGGTGATGATCAAATGTCCACATACTTTTGTCCATATAGTGCATGTATGCATCTGCCTAGGTTGATGGAGAAAGATGCAGGGGACAGGAAGAAGCGGAAACAATTTATCTGCTATGGCAACCCCTAACGGAAGCAGCCGAAAGATAAAGAAGATGCATCTACCTAGGTATGCATGTATGTATATGACTGTCTATTTATTTATATTTTATTGTATCTATCTGTATACAGATATGACAAAAAGTTTATAAACCCTTATGAATTATTTGGATTTCTGCATGAATGGCTCCTAAAATGCAATCTGATTTTTATTTAAGTCTTGTTTTATTAAAAAAACACACACATCATCTTCACACTTCATTTAAATTCTTTTTCTGAAGAGCAGGTAAAAATTTAGTGTTTTTTTAGTGCAGCAGGACAGGTAAAACCCACACTGGAACTGATCGGAACATCATTCAGTGATTGAATTACAAAGCCTCTTTGGAACATGTCAATATTCTAGAAGTTCACATACTTTTTTATCACTGACCTTGATTGTCTACACCATTTTTTTCAGTAAAAACACGGTAACATAAATGCAGCGTGCTGTTAAATATGATTCTTTATTTATTATAAATGTTTAGATGAAGAATGAATCACATTTTTAGGATCCAGTCATGCAAAGAAACAGAGCTATTTGTGAGGAGGCTAGAAACATAGAACCACACTGCTGCTGTTTGGACTTCTTGTTCAGTGACTGAAACTGAGCTCATTCCAATACCCACACTTGTTTTTAGAGAGTCAGTTTGCTGCAGGGCCGGGAAACAGAGAAGGAAATGGTTGTATCCTCTGTGATGCCCAGCCTTCTCACATCTCACACTGCTAGGATGAAGAGGGAACAGGAGCCATGGGGACGGGCAGGACAGGGATCACATTGCTATCCTCTCTCTCCCTTTTTCTTCTTATTCTTATAACTATCTATATCCACCTTTTTCTGTCCATCTTCCTGTTCTGTGCGGTTACTAAAATTTGCTGTCTGCACACGCATGAGTCCAGCTCAAGGGGCTGCAAAACAAAAGTGGGAGAGGAGAAAAAGGGAGGACCTAAAACAAGGGCAGTGATGTGTGTGGAAGATTGGCGGGGAGCAGAGTGTGTGAGGAGAACAAAGAAGATCCTATTGTCTCTCACTATACAGTCTTTGTTTCAAAGCTACATTAAGGATGGAAACAGAGAGCGATGTTTGACATGACTATCAAATACAATGATAAAACCAACAAGCTGCAACAAGAACTCAGTGGACACCATAAGCATGCAGGGATTTTCAGGACTTGATGGCATGACAAAATAAAAGAGCACCATAACAACATATTGGTTCACATGGAAACAGCAGTGATGTGCTTTATACACATACACACACCATGCAGGATGAACCATGCACCCACACATTTACACGCACGCACGCATACACCCGAACAATTCCATTCAAAACAATAGAAGGAGCCACCAGATGAGGGACAGCAGGCGGTGTGTACTTCTGCAACAGGGATAGATAAGATGCATGATGAGCGGTCAGGAGGAAAAGGGATGTAGCACAGACTTCTTTTTCATGCTACATATTACCAAATAACTGTCTGAAGATGTCTTGAGAGTGCAGAAGATTTCATTTCCCAAAGACTGAACCTGCTGCTTCATTTACTGAACCTACTGCTTTAGTGCAAACAGCCGGATGAAATGAAACTTTATTGCTCTTTACTAAATGCCTGAATTAATCTCTGGCAGGCAATAGCCTACCCACACCCACTTCCTGCCAAGACTCAGAGCTGCACTTGGTGTAGTGATGGTAGGAGGAAACAAGCACCAGGTGCAGCCAATTCAGAAAAATTATGACTTTAAAAGATAAATAGGTAAAGACAAATGTTGATAAGGTTTTGCACAAGATTACATTTTTGTGAGTGAAGGTTGAACTTGAGTATTCCTAAGACCCAGATATAATTTGTTGAGGAGAATGAGAACTTTGTGAACATTTGATTTAATTGTGTTTATTAACTGTTGTCTAGTGCAAGGATTCTTAACAAAAATACATTTGAGGTATGCTGTTTTGTTACTATTATTTAAGAATGGTGGGGAAAAGGAATAAAACTTTCTATAAATCAACTCATCACCACCCCACGGGTACTCCTTGGAACTAGTATCCTATTTTGACATATTCCTAAATTAGACAAACTATATATGTTTTGACGCAAAGGCGTACATATAATTCACCAGCTTCACCAAGCTTCCAGGAGGCTGTTATACACCCATCCCTCACAGAACAGGATTTAATGGGACCCTGAAATCACCCCTTTAGTGTGGAGATAAAACCTATAGCACATCCTTCATTCCACACACAGCACTACAACTGTTGATTTGCTTGTTGCTCTCTATGGCATCTACATGTTTATCATTCTGACAGTGGAGCACATGCAGTGTAGACATTTATCTCATATACTACATGTAGCAACTAGTTTAAGGTCCCTACTGCCCAACATAAACTACATCAGGCTGCCAAGATGGAAAAACACAGAGGCAATACCTGTCATATCACGACATCTATAAACTGTGAACATAACATATGCATCAAACTGTTTGTTTTCTACTTTGCAACAGAATGGTAAGAGGAAGGGGTGATGGGGTTTGCTAGCAAATGCTTGGATTAAGCAGCTGAACGGCAAGAGAGGTAGAGGTGATGAGAGTGAGATGGAGAAAGATGCCAAACAGGTGAGAGGACGAGGTAATGGGAGTGGGCTGTGCGTTAGAGAAGGAAAAACAACATCATCATCGCCCAGGTGGCTGGGACCTGTAATATGACTAAAATAATTTGTGTAATCAGCACCAAGTGAGGTGTGAAAATGAGAATTATACAATAAGCTCACAGTACCACATTAGTGACCTACAAGGATAATAAAGTTTGATGATTTATACCTCCTTTTAACTTTCCTTTCACTGAACTAAAAGCTGGCTGTCTTGGCAACACCAGGTAACCCAGCTAATTTTATAATATTTGTAACAAAATTATTATTTCTAAATGATCTTTTAATATTAAATTTTTATTTGTTTATGATCAAAACTTTACTTCTAGCATGCAGGATTGTAGGGTCAGTAGTCTGTCCCCAGAAAGGATAGGCTGTGGGGGAGGTGCACCTGAGAGAGACAGCCTAAGCCTGTTGTATGAGAAAAAGGTGTGTACTTTCATAAGAAGTTTTGGCTGTACAGAGCCCTGTGTGATATAGTGTCCCCCACTCTAACTATCAGTGTTTTGCTTCCAGATCCCCTCAGGAGCACTCTGGTACCAGCCAGCCCTTCACTGTGATCATGACTCCAGCACTCATCTAAGCCACAGGTGTAGTGCTGCTGCAGGTCTCTCCGCAGGAGTGCAAGGACACAGTACAGGATACAGTACTCAGCTTCTCCATATATTTTAGTCAACTGTATCCATAGCAACCTGCAATGGAGAACAAGGGAGCCAGCAACCTTCCAATTGAAAACAAAGTTACATGCCAAGCAATGCTTACAGAATGCATGTTGAAGGCAGACAGTACCTCCCTGGTGGTGTGAAAATCACCAGTTTCCTGCAGCCACTGTATGGGATCAGTCCCGCTTCCTGCCTGTGGGTGTCACTCATAGGTAGAAACATGACAACGTGTGTTCCGGAGACCCACCTGCTGTGGAGTGACACATGAATAATACCTGAAGCCAGTGTTGGGGTGCTGCCCCAGGCAGGTTGCCGTGGGGATCCCATGTCTCTGCATGCATGTGAACACATGTACAGGATAAGCATATGTACCAAATTTACTGCTGCTGTATACTCCCATGTGTTATTGGAAAGTTTTCCAGATGTGTGTAGATTTTGTGTGTGTGTGTAGCAGAACTCATACCCAGTCCAATAGAGAACTCAGCTTTGATCCAGTGTTTGTGATCCTTCATCCCAAGGAACCATCCAGCCTCACCACTATAGCTGCTGGTACATATATATATGTATGTGTGTGTGTGTGTGTGTGTGTGTGTGTGTGTGTGTGTGTGTGTGTGTGTGTGCGTGCATGTGTGCGTGTACTAATCTCCGTCACACTCTCTGCAATGTGCATGCACAAACTTAAGGTCAAACAAATGTGCAAGATAGCTGTTGCGACAGCTGGATGAAAAGGGGTGGCAGCATGACAGAAACAAGAGAGCAGGACAGCAAAGCATGATGGGAGAACCAGACAGCAGTGAAAGGAGGAGTGTGTAACAGGCATGTGGCAGATGTCTTCTATATTGCTCACAGCAATGGTGCTGTTAACTCACTCTGCAAACCATAAGACCCATAACAACTGAACATAACTTCATGGTTGTGGGTTCAAATCCCAGGGAATGTTGCTGTTCAATGAGCAGTGGAGTGTGTGCAAATGTGTGCCTCAGTTAGAGCAGAAAAAGGGGGGGGGGGGTAAGAATTCTAGGATGGACAGGGACAGAAAATGAGACTGAAAGGAGATGCAAAGCGCATTCCACTCATCCAATGACAGCTTAGGATGCACTTTGGCAGCCCATCGACCCGCCAGTGCCAGCAAGAAACGTTTAGAACTTAAATGTGAGAAGGATGGAGGCGGAGCAGGAAGGGGAGCGGGAGAAGGAGGAGGAAGGCGGAGGAAGGAGCAGCAGCACTGCAAGGGCCTGAGAACAAAAGACAAGGAGGAGGAGGAGGCGGCAGGAAGCAGGCAGAGGGGTGAGGAGGACTGAGAGGTCACAAGGGAGAAGAAGAAGGGAAGCTGGAGGAGGGACAAGGACACAGAAATCGGATGAGAGACACAAAGAAAGAGAAAGAGGGCAAAAAGATGAAAGGACAGAAGAAGGAGGGAGTGGGAGGTGAACAACAGATCTGATTAGCCAAGCTTGTGGCTGCACACCTGTATCAACACATCCTGTCCCACCTGGGTCCACCAGGGTCCATTCTATCCCACTCTGTCCCATTAGATCTACTCTGTCCCAACACTGTCATAGTAAAGTGCAGGTGGAATGTGAGCTGCCATCTTGGTCAGACTGCTGCAGGAACCCCAACCTTGGTGGCAGAGTACAGACATTGTCAGTGTAGAGCATTGCTGCACCTTTCACCTCCATGATGGCTAATGGGGACACGGAGGTATATTGCACTGATACCGAACAAGGCAGAAATGCTCTCAGGGGACTCCTGTTTATAAGGAAGAGCACTGAGTGGGCGGGGCAGTCATGCATTAGTGCCCTGAAGTGGGCACGCCCCCCCACCCAGCAGCATGCTGCCTGAATGGGCTCCACCACGCGGCCTGGCTCTTTGGGGAGAGTAGCGTGTCAGCTAGATGAATAATTGAGCTGCGTGTGGCTGCTGGTGGGTGATGGGGGGGTGGCTGACTATCTCTCTGGCGTCATGCCTGTGTGCGTGGGGGCCTTGCCATGGCCCATGTGGCCCCATCCAACCAGCTGGCCCAGCTGCCTGCCCTTTCATCAGAAACCCTTATAAGGCCGTACCATAAGGATGGCCTGGGTCTGAGGGCCAGAGCACCAACCAGAATGCTAATACCCAAACATAGTGCTAATAATGTCACTGCTAACTGCTAGTGTTGACTCCACATCGCCTCGCATCTATAATTCATCAGAAGGGAAGTTAACAAGGGAGCCAGGGAGGAGGTATGGGGGCGGCGGGAGGCGGTGGAGGGTGAGGTCACTCTATTTCACATCTGCTATCTCTTTCTCTCTCTCTCCTGGCGTGTGGGAACCACAGTGTGATTCTGAGAGATGCCGCATTTCCTGCCATTAAAAAAAAATCACAAACTCTTTCACACGTTTATTTCAGTAGTTTGTATGATCAGATGAAATATTAACAAGCAAAATTAACCAATGACCACTGAGCGGAATGTGTCACTTCCTGTTTCGAGTGCAGTACATAATCCATCACACCTCACACCTCTGCCCCTTTATTGTGGTAAATTTATCTGTTGTACTCATTTAATGGATGTTAGTTTACTGACTTTTTAAGCATTAAATCAAGTCTTTCATATGTGACACATGGCATAGAGGGATCACAGCAGGTAGTGCTGGTGCCTCACAGCTCCTGAACTGTGTTCGGATGAGGCCCACTCTTCCCAGTCTGCCCAGGGTGTGTGTGTTTGGGGGGGGTTCTGGTTCTCCTACAGGAGAAAGGAACCAAAGCAGCCTTTTAAATATTTCAATTGAACAAAACGTCAAGGTCAAAACTGCCTCATAAGCGTAGATCTCCCTGCCAGCCCTGCAAGAAAAGCAGAGGAAATGCTTTACCGTGTTTTCCCACAAAGAAAATGTGCCCAAGAACTGGAACCTGAACCGTTCCCTACTTGGTATCCATGTCCCCTGTCCCATGGCATACTTTTCCTACCGTTTCACTAGACTTTTCCTTCATACACCCTACATTCTTTTCACTCTCACTTCCTTTTGACCTCCTCACTTTCCTGTCAACCGCTCCATGCAGACTGTGTCCAGATGCATTATGGGAGTACCATGCAGAGCCGCCCCCATAACAATGGCAAGCAGCCGCGCAGATGGAGATGACAGCTGCGCATAAGGGTCTGTGATGTCATCGAGTGGGCGCAGGCGCAGGGCATTCAATTCGGGTAACTGCTGATGGGAGTCCTCCCCCCTTGGGGGGGCAATGTTCTCACAATGTTGTGAAGGAACACTGACAAAATACTCCTTTAGATGATATAGATTGTGCAGCATCATGAAGACTGAAGCAAAATATCTAAAAGAATATATACGATCAGGATCAAACACACATAACAATAAATATTTATGAGAGTAGATGTGAGCTATATGAGAATATGCAGTACTGAACATATACAGTACAACTTTAAATACATAACAATCCATTTATGCAAATGTCAAACTAGAGTATATAAAGTTACATATAACAGAGAACATGTATATGAAAACAGGGTGGCAGAGTGGAACAGCAAGTAGACCTAATGCCTCACTTCAACTGTGTTTGTGTGATTGCTGTGTCCCATCCGGGTTTCCCCCTAGTTTGTTTCTTATACTTCCAGAATAGAGTTCACACTACATTGACCTTGCATCAGGCAAGGGGGTATCCACCCAACCATTCATCCATTATCATTGACTGTTTTCTTCTGGTCAGGTTCATTGACTAGGAATGTGCAGTATTCCCAGTCATAGTTGGAAAATGAAAGAGCCAGACATTTCGTACTGGGAGTGTGTCCTGGGAAAGAGTTTTTTAATTAGACTGAGAGCGAGAGAGAGAGAGAGAGAGAGAGAGAGAGAGAGAGAGAGAGAGAAGGGGATGTGTAGATGGGAGAGCCCATCTAGGCAGTGTGCATTGGTCTCTTTTCATGCTACCCTCTCAGTCTCACAGGCTATGCACTTTCTCCCTTTTCTAAAACCATACTTGTTTTCCCCCCTTTCCCTTGAATTTCACAAAGATGTTGCATAATATCCACTTGTAAAACAATTTTCTGCAGTCAACTGGTATAGCTAAATTTGAGTGTGACTCTGTGGAAAGACATTGGAATGCCGTTGACTCTCTTTCCCACAAGTGAATTAGGGAATTAAAGGTGCACCAACCTCATAGGTGTGCACTTGTCATTCAGAATCTCCATTCTCTCTCTTGCCATCACATTGCTAACAGTTCAGGGCCAAAATATTTGACAAGTCACTCATTTCCAGATATAGCAACGTGATAAGAGGACATGGAGACGAGGAAAGGGGAGGCAATGAGTGGATCAATACAGCTCCCTTTGGTCCAGAGTCTATCCCAAAGTCATAGAGAGTAACAGGGTTCACTGTAGATGTAGTGGCAGTCCATCACAAGGCAAACTAACACAAGATATAGATAGTTTAGTGTCCAGCACTTCAATGGAAACACTTATCTTTGGACTGTAGGAGGAAAACCAGAGAACCTGCAGGTACCCTCAAAAACACAGGCAAGACATGCAGACGCCACATAGACTGGGCCAGTTTCAAACCAACAACCCAGGACTCACAAAGCACCTGTGCTACCTCCCATGCAACTGCGTCACCTTAGTTGTATTAAAACTAATCACTATTTGTCTCCTTCCTTCATCCAAGGTGACTCATAATGTTAGATAATTAACCTTTTAGTGATTTACCCCTTTATAAAGGGTTTTCTTGAAGTATCAATTCAAGGTAAGTACTCTGTTAAAGTGTATGGAAGCAGAAGTGGAATTTGAATCCAATACCTTCAAATTGCAACACAGAGACACTAAAATTTACAATGTCTTATGTTCCTATAATGTACATACATACACTGTCATATGTCACCCCCCAGGGCCCTCTCGCAGCTACAGCCACACTGTATTCATGCCCCTCCTATTAAAATGTATTCCATCTTTTTCCATGTAGCTCATGAGGGGTTGCTGGCTTCTTATTACAACACTACAGCCCCTGAAGACTAAAAGTGTCACTGAGATGCGGCGGCACGGAGCACCATCTGCAAGCTGCCGCCTCCTTGCCAGCGTGAAGAAACACACCGTCTGTGTGTAAAAAGTGCTTTGAAGTTCATGGTAAATTCTAAAAATACAATGGAGCACCTCGGCTGCTGAGACATTCATTCCATGTTATTATTAATGATGATGATGATGATGATGATGATAATAATAATAATAATAATAATAATAATAATGAGGACAATATCACAACATAAAAGAAATATGCACATAAATTATATATGAATGCATATTTTAACAGAAGATGGTCGCCATGGTGTCATCAAACAGCATAACTGCCTGTGCCGCAGTGACACAGACTTTGGGGGAAAACATAATTAATGCTAAAATTAAGATGAAAAGCAATACGTTTAGGACATCTTTTTGGGTCTGGGACAATAATCAAACACAAAATAAATAAAATTATAGGCATAATTGCGACGCAACAAGGACATCTCTACACATTATGACTAACAGCTTTTCCATGTACTGTCTGCGTACAGTGTTTGTACAGTGTTTATGGTCTGTGTCATGCTGGAAGTTCATTGCAGTTACTTCTTCCTGAGCTAGTGATCACCTGACAGAGGACTGGCTGGTGTGACGTAGACACAAGCTGTCCGGTGGCATTCACACACAGGTATGGGGAATGGGCCCCTTAATGAAGTCGCCGCTCCTTCAACTCCCACCCAGGGAACCTCTTTATCCACGGTGCTGTACTGCATTCACTGACATTCTACTGTATAAAAGTATAAACAGGGTGACTAAAAAAATGTATTTTAGAAAAGTGTCTGTGGAACCATGATGTAACAATAATGGAAGAAACAGGTGAGAGCAGCAGATTATACCTTTGTATAATAAAAACATTTTGAGATGTATAGGACTTCTTTTATGTGTTCCATTTTTCTGACACTCAATCTTATTATCAACCATCCATCTGTCCATCAATAATCACTTGTCTGATGCAGGGTCACAATGGTCCAGAGCCTATCCATTAAACAAAGGGTGTGAGGTACACTGAAGCACCCTGGATGAGACATTAGTCCATCAAATGGCGAAGACATAGTCTCATTTACTCATGCACACACACTATGGCTAATTTACAGTCACCAGTGCAAATAAAACATAACTCTTTGGACTGTGGGAGACAATCAGAGCACTTGAGGAAAATCCATGCAGACATAAAGAAGATATGCAAACTCCACACAGACTGAGCCAAATATGAATACTGTGAGGTACCAGTGCCACCAGTTGTCCCGCCATTCTGACCATCATTACTAAACTTAACCCCAGCTTCCTTGTTGAGTTAAAGACAAATGAGCACCCAGTGCAGCCTTTTTGCTTTAACAGAGGAGCTGCAGTGACTGTGGAGTCATATACAGGTTTGTGGAATCCTATTGTACTTTTCAATTTTTCAGTGTTACTCAGATGGTCATTCTCCTTTTTCTTCCACTGCCGACTGTTGACAGCTGAGCATCCGTTTCCATTATGGTTGCTCTCTTTTTGTTGCCATTTATTTAATAATACCAGTTGCCCCCACACACCTGGAGACCCTCTGAAAGAGACACCATGATATACTGGGTGTGCCAGGTTCAGAGAAAGACCAAGCATGTTTAATAGAGTTATTTGGTGTTTTACTAAAAACATAAAATAAGTAACACAAAAAATATTGGACAGCAAGTTATTTCAGAAGCTCTTAATTGTGAATGACAGCCAGCAAATTAAAGTGTAAGAGTCTGCATACCCTGACGCTGCAAATCCAAGTGGGATTTACACTAGTTTGGGCTTTCAGTTTCTCTGCTATATGAAAAAATGTGAATAAAACAGATTAGCAGTGATACACTGCATGGTATTAACTTGTAGCTTGATGTGTGTAAAGCACTAATGTGTGTAGTTGTAGAATTGGCATCTTGGCACAGATTTTTATCTACAGACTTGAGCCATAGCCCTCAGATGGCCTGTGGAAGGCCAGAGAAGGTTATAGCTGAAAAAATACCTACACTACAGACAAAGGCTTTACAAAGTCCACCTGGAATTTGCATTTCTTCTGCTTGAAAAACCCACTTTGATACCAATGCATGTGTTGTTTGAAATCCCTGCAGTAATTAGAGTTATAATATAAAAAATGGACCAGTAACACACTGTGCAGCAATCTCACTGAATGAGTGTTTGGACCTTGACCACAACAGGGTGGTGGGATCTATCTTTGCTTCTGTTCGCATAACTGAGGGAGTGTTTCTTCCTATATGTGTCGAGTGTCCTTCTTCTTCAAGCAGATGACAAACATCATTTCCTGCAAGAGTCAATGAAACAGCAGCAAGATGGAGACAGAGGCAGTCAGACCCATTGCTTGGACAGATGGGGTCATGCCGGCAGATGGGCTGAGGTCAAGCGCCTACGCCACTCTTCTGCAGCCCCATGGGAAATGGACAATATGATTGCTCCTCGCCAGTGGGCTCATATTCAGGGTCCTGGGAGATCCTCACATGTTCACCCAACAGAACCCCTATAAGGTGCGAGCCACCTTCCTCTAAGTTACTTCCCTGTGGTCCCCAGCCTTCTCAGAACACTCACAAGACACTCAGTTCAGTAGTAAAAGAATGGTTCTGGCTGCAGTGGGTGAGACAAATAAACTCTTTTGACTCTTTGAGAAGGAGCTGCGAGCTACATACTCATCTTGGCCCCACATTTAGTACTGATTCCCATGCTGCCTCCACGTGCTCCAGCATTAACCATAAACACCAGTTTTCAGCTCAGAAAAGCCATTCTGACATGTGTACCAGACAGTGGTGTAACTTGATGTACATCAACCTGAGGGCAGCATAATAATCCAGCATGATCCTAAACTACTTGCAGTATTTGTGTGTGTGAGTGTGAGGTTAGCCCTACAATGGACTGTGTCCTGCTCTTCCCCACACCATATGCTTCTGGAATAGACTCTGGACCATAGCGATGAGAAACTGTACAAGCAGTTATTGATAATCAATGGATGAACCCAAAACCCATTATTTATATTCCACTGGAGTAACATAGTTGAAAAAACCCCACAGAAACCCCCCGTATAAACTCAATGAGATGCACAGTCATTTTTTAGTAATAATGGGTACAGTAATGAAGTGTGTTATATGCTTTAATAGTGAGTGAAATAAAACAGGGTGTTTCAGTAACGACTATTTTCATCGCAGTTTAAACATAACTCATAGTGTCTAAGCTGTCATTCTGAATGCACAGAAGGGGACACACTGAGGACAACTTGCAGGACCATGTTACACATACTGTGGCTCACTCCTGACACTTGTGTGACACTTATAACTTGCTCACTTCCCATAGTCTCACACACACACACACACACACACACACACACACACACACACAAGACTGTACACCTCTTCTCTTTCCCTACCCACGTTCGACACACATGCTGCGTGTTTCCGCTGAGTCCTCCCCACACCGCACAGCACACACCTCCTCTTACACAAGTCACTCTCCACGGCAGCCAGCAATGATAAGCATCGATCCTCTCCCACAAATCTCCCATCCACACACCCCAAAAATAACTCTATGCCCCCGATTGAGTTGCCAGGCCACACATCGCTCTAGCACATATCACACCATCCTACCCTGAAACACTTGCACACATATCATGTCCTACACACACTCTACCCTCCTACCTACTGTCAGTGCGAGTTTCCCATGGAAACACCGGCATGAGTAAAAACACCCATCACACACACACCATACCCATGGAAACCTATGCACTGGTCAATACACATGTCCTGCACAAGTCTGTCACACACAGAAGCAGAACCAAGAGACGGACAGGCAGACTTTCCACTCCTACGCAGATAATGACAGTCTCCTTTGTGCAATTAGTGGGGTGCCGTGTGCCAGCTGGTTACCAAGGGAGCAAAATCAAATACATTTAAAACTGACTGGCATACTCACACATGCGCCACTTATTCATTGGGGGGTAAGAGCTTGTGGCGCATACAATCCAGCACGTGTTACGCGGTACAGTCGCTTCAGTAACACCCAGTCACTCAGTTGCACCAAAGTTCCATCGGGGCTTGATGTCCACCATCAGGCAAGAAGTTCGCAGCCTGTGCCAGTGGTGCTACGGTAAAGTGCTCTTCTTCATTCACAAAGTAAACCCTCTATATCTCTGGGAGCGCTGCACCCCCTCACCAGCACGGCTGAGGACCCAACTCCCCTCACTCCTCTCTGAGCCCTAAAGAAACGGCTGTACCATGTTTCCCCAGATAGGGAATTAGCTGAGCTATTAGGAAATGGAAATGGAGGTGGAGATGGGGAGATCGGAGATCAGAGGATCACTGTGGAAAGGTTACATAAACAGCAAATGCAGAGCACCTGCTGTGTCAGAAACTGAGCAGGGATCACAAACCACAGTGACGACTTCACACCAATGCTGTCCCAGGTAGCGGACACTGTGACCATCACCACTCAGGGTTGCCAGTCCTTTGCTGGCTCATAGCTGGAGCGCAAGGTCCTCAGTCACTCCAGATGGGGGAAAAGGAGCTGAGCCCAACTGCACACACAAATTCATTGAGAGTACAAGCAACACTTGGGAGACAATGCTCTCCCCTATCTCACAGCCAAATGATACACCACAACTAATGAGTCAAGGATCAGAAAGACACAAAGGATGAGCAAACCCAGAGCATAGTGGATTGCTAGCGAACAGGAGGGCTCACAAGAGAGTACAACGGAAAGGGAAACACTCATGCCTTTATCCCCCTTTTCTCTACCTCTCTCACTCACACACAAACACACACTTGCACATGTGTGTGTCTGACAAATTTCAGTTGTACTCACCTTTGTAGTCACAATACAGAGACAATCCATGGTCCT
Source organism: Heterotis niloticus (assembly GCA_018136845.1). Taxonomy (NCBI): domain Eukaryota; kingdom Metazoa; phylum Chordata; class Actinopteri; order Osteoglossiformes; family Osteoglossidae; genus Heterotis; species Heterotis niloticus. Next base: position 16,322,983 of record CM030888.1, on the reverse strand, counting down.
GAACTGACACAGGTGGGGTTCTGCTCGACCCCTCAGACAAGAGGGCTAACCCCACACCCTCCCCAGCCTTTCCCCTCTCCTTCCGTCTTCCTGCCTCGTTCCTTCTTCTCTTTTCTCCCCCGGTCCCTCTCTTTTTTCTTTTTTCAGACTGACTGAACAAGAGAAGGAAAGGGGGAGGGAAGGGGGGAATGCAAAGTGGGAGAGGGAGGGACAGAGTGGGAGAGAGGGAGAGAGAGGGAGGAATAAAGGAGACTAGGGAGGAATGAAAGGAGAAGGGGGGGGGCTCAGAAGCACCGCAAGGGAGAGAAAGAGAGAGAGAGGACATTCATCTGCATCTCCACCCGCACCACCGAGAAGCAGAACGAGGGAGGAGGACACAGAGATAAGGAAGGACGGGGGATGGCCAGGAGGAGCAAGGGGGCAGAGGAGGATGGGAAGAGGAGCATGGGAGAGGGGAGGAAGATGGAAAAACGGACAGAAAGAGAGGAGGTGGCTGAGGGTAAGGAGAGTGAGGGGATGGACAGAGGAACGGGAGCGGGGAGAGGCGGAAGGGGAAGGGCGAGCGTCAGCAGAGCAGAGATGCAGGGCTAACGCGAGAGGCGGCAGTCAGGAAGAAGAGGAGAGGGCATGTATGAATGGCGGCAATCCTGTGCATGTATGCATATAGCCTGTCACTGAGCATACAGGAAACGGCAAGCACCCACACAAACTGGTACTGGCTACACCAGGGTAAACCAGGGCCAATTCAAAAGGATGAAAGCAAAATGCAGAATAGAAGGTAGGAGTACGCTGCTGTAGCAGTATGCAGCTGTTGCCTTAGTGATAGAGCAGCTGTTGCCATGGTGACACAATGATTTGTTGCCATGTGGACATCACTGTATTACAAGAGGAGGAAAGTCTCCGTGTGTGGATATGTGTATGCCGGCAGGTTCATTTAGTGTTTGTTTTCCAGGCTTCAATTATCCACCAATATACACATAACTGTGTAGCTTCCTGCTTGAAGAGTTCTCTGCGTGTCTGTGCTCTGATATTACTACGCACCACCTACCAACACACTGGCTAGAGAAGCAGGGCAGTAGGGTGTTTACTGCCTAAATACAAACCTTTGTACACTTTAACACAGAGAAAAACTGTATTTGGAATTGTGTCAGGCTTGGGGACAACTGGAGACTGAGCAAAAGGGAATGAGAACAAATGCTTATGTTCCAACCAATCAGTGCCCTCAGCAATGACAGCTACTGTCTATCATAGCCAATAGGCATTCTCAGTGATGACAGCTACTGCATATCACAGCCAATTGGCTTCTTCAGCGATGACAGCTATTAAGTATCACTGCCAATAGACTTCTGCAGCGATGACAGCTGCTGTGGGTGATAACCAATTGGCTTTTTCATTGATGATAACTACTGTGTGTGAACCAATCAGCTTTGTTAGCAATGACATCTGATGTAGTACCAGCCAGTCAGCTTCCTCAGTAATGCTCATTGCTGTGTGTGTGTGTGTGTGTGTGTGTGTGTGTGTGTGTGTGTGTGTGTGTGTGTGTGTGAGAGTGAGACAGCCTGTCCGTACACTCTACTCCTTTAAGAGTCATGTCACTGTATTGCTACAGGGGTGTCTACCTGGATTCACAGCTGCAGGATAAGTGTGTGGATGTGTCCTGCCCCAGACCCCCCTCCAACCTTAGCGCAACGGCACAGTGAAGTGCTGGGTGGTGGCAGGATGCAGTCCTCAGGCATACATAAAGTTGACCACACACACACACACACACACACACACACACACACACATACACAAAGCAGTCCAGCCTCCATAAACACCCCAAGCAGCAGAGGTGTATCATGCAGCAGACAGCAGTCCAATGCTGATAACAAAGACCTACAAATTTATAAACACTCAAGTACACATTTACTATTTCAAACACCTGAATTTTAACTCTAACACATTAAAGAAACTAGGGAAATGAAAGCCAAGATATGTTACACTACAGGCTCTTAACTATTGCACTGTTTACTCCCAGGGTTTGATATTACACTGTTACAAATGGAGTCAGTCAGCTGCAAGTCAGCCTGAATGACTAATGGCCAATGCTGTACCAGTAAATGATGTAAAAACACGAACACGCTGTCTCAAAGTCCAAAAATGCCAGGAGATGAACCTCTGGTGCACCCTGGTGGCAAACACCTGTCAATGAAAGTGCAGTGCCTTGTGCTGCAACTTACATATACCACTTTACGACATGCACTGGAGATGTACGTGGTAACACTGAAAGTGTGCTGAGCAGACATAAATATTTTACTGCATAAACAACCCCATCCATCCATCTATTATCAATAACCACCCTTTCTTGATCAGGGTCATGGTGCTCTGGAGGAGCACACTGATCTTGGAACCAAAGGGCATCAAGCTATAAAACAACCCTGAATAGGACACCAGTCCATATTGGGGTGGCCACACTGGCACACAGTCACACAAAAATGCACATATGTCTTTGAACTGTGGGAGGAACCAGAGCACCCAGAGAAGATCCATATAAACACAGAAAGAGAGCATGCAAACTTCACATAGACTGAGCCAAACTTGAAACAGCCTCAGCACTGTGAGGTGGCAGCCCAGCTCATTGTGCTACTCTGCCACACCACCATCTCAATTATAACCAAATATTTATGATGCCCTTGACAAGTTTGAACCTCAGCTATAAATGCATGACAAATTCAACCCACAGGCCATTGAATTAGAACAATGAGGTATTCTGTTTCTTTGTGTGTGGCTTGAACAAGTTGTACTGAATCACTTGGTTTTTTCTGGCACTTAATCAGGGCAGTGCGGTGAGCCTTGGGTTATTTTTACTGTTTTGATTCAGGGTAGCTACTTTGACCAAAGGTACTAATGGAACACATATTCAAACCCGAGTTCACTAATTCCAGCTTAACAGCTTTAACCACTATGTGACCCAGTGTCTGACTACAGGGGTCCAACTGCAGGGGTCTAAATGTGTTCTCTTAGGACCACTCCCTCAATCCAAATCATGCCTCCTTTCACTTTTATGGCTCAGCAACTATAAATAAGTTCCCAGTATACCTCAGCAATTCAGCAAATCATTAAAATTCTAAATTGAGATGCTGGTTCCACCTGCAGTGAAAAAGTCTGATGAGATGATGAAAGTCTGATCCAGAATGGTCTCCAAAAAAATATAGAAAAGGTTGATTTAAGGCTGACCTACCAGATTTGGAGTCTGTGAGCTTCCTGGGTCTTGGCCATCATTTACAGTCACCTCATACACTTCTTGAATGTCTGAGGCAAGAGAAAGAAAAGCTGATATATAAAATGAAAAAAAAAAAACTTGTGCACTTATATATGTCATTGTTGTGAAGCTCAAAATGTGATTATATTGTATAATGTAAAATAGCGCTTTAACCTTATCAAAATATAAAAATATAAAATTGTTGGAGGTAACTCATTAAAATGGATGAATTCAAGATAATTTTGGGTGTTTCTGTGTGTTGGTGTGCATGTGTGTGTGCTTATGTGTAACTGAACACTTTTTTTACCCCATACCACCCACTCAGGGTAAGCACATTTCTGAAGACTTTTGCAGAAGAGCTTCTCTGAACAAAGCACTCAACTCCAAAGGTCTCACTCACTGCTTGAAAGTAGAAAAAACCAAATTGTAGATAAGAGGAAAACTAGAACATTCAGGAGAAAACCTCAAAAAGAGAAAAAGTCTTCCACTCGGAGCAAAGGCACAAATTGTTTTCAGAATACCTTTAAACCACACATTGCGTTGTCAGTAATGGGTGCTGCCAAGCACTGGCTTCTGAGCATGCTTAGTAAGGGCTTGTCTCCAAGTGGGCTGGGGCAGGGGGGGTTACCACATCTTAAATCCTTGCCATGGGCTGGCAGGACATATAATCCCAGAGCACCAGGAAGGACAACCTAATCTCTTTATTTGTGATAACTCTCGCTATCTGCTCACAGCTTTCTGCGCTGTTATGGGAAACAGCTCATTTCAGCTGCTCCAAGCAGCAGTGCTGGGATCTCTTGTTTGGAAAGGGCAGGCTGCAGAAGATCAGGTGCTGGCCAAGTGGATATGCAACCAAATTTGATGGTTTTAAACATTAGATGTGAGAAAACCCACCAAGTGCTGACTGTGAACTTCTTATGTATGTGGGAAAAATTCTCTCATTCCAAGCAGGACCAAAATACACCCAAAAATCAACCAAAAACACAATAATACTAAAAAATATTATACATGTCTCTCCATAGAATACATTAATCAAAATCTACTAGAGCTGTTGTTAAACAATTTTAATAACTGTTATCAAGAAGACTATTCTTCATATAACCATACATTCATTTATGCACTGTGCATGCATTTTTATGCTGAAAAAATAAGGGCTGTTACACAAAAAATGCTATTAATTGTTGACCATCTCCGTGTTCTCATAAATTATACTAAATATGAGAAACAATTAAGTTAAATAATTCATTCATCAAAGAAAGCAAAAAAGTGCCTTTTCAAAATAAAGCGCTCACCAAAACCATTCCCTGATTTATTTCATGTGCAAAAGAAAATGTTTGTATCTGCAAAAATATTGATTGTAAACCAGTTTTAAAGAAATTAATTTAATGGCTTCTCAAAAGTAAAAATGTGTCATTGGAACATTTCCAAATCAATGGGTTTGTGTGTACGGGGGGGGGGGGGGGGTCTACATGTGCTGGTTTGACAGCCCACACCTATATAGCAACGGTAAGCATCCAGCTGTTTTGTAGTGTTAGCTGAGCTCGACTTCTCAAGAAGAGACTAAAGGGAAATCACACTTTTTGTCCTGTGCTCTCCAGTAAAACATGGTACCTGCCTTGGGCTTGGTGGCCTAATCATGTTGCCACATTTCTGACCTCTGTGTGTGTGTGTGTGAGAGTGACTGGGAGACGGTGCAGTGTCACACAGTATTTATTCTTCTATCACTCTTCCCAACTGCAAAACATTTACATTTTTTAATTCATTCTAAGTATATTATATAAATATTTGGAAAGTATAGTATGCATTAATAAAATATTTTGGAGATAAATGTAAATTTAATTAACATGAAATAAAACCTATTGCAATGTATGCCAGAATACACCATTGTTTTTATTTTGGGGTTTAAATATGTAAATGTGTTTTTCTTCCATATGGGCATGACTATATCTGCCACAACAGGGGATGAAAAACTGGCATCCTTTGCCTGAATCCAGCAATGATGTGATCATGCAGGATTGGCTTGTGCTGGTCAGAGCCCTGGAAGTGGGTTGCCTGCATTGCACTGGGCTTAAGAGCCATGCTGCATCCAAATTCCAGTATCTCCCAGCAGTGTTTCACATTACATGCGGTAGCGCAGGGAGCCTGAGCAGAAACTGGTGGATGAGGATGAGACAGCCCCCCCCAGCTGCCGACTCATCTCAAGGTAGCTTGATGTGTTACACGATGGACAGAAATTACACAACACCCTGCAAGACTGACACTTTTACAGCTCAACACAACTTAGTTTCTTACTTCAGTCATGAAGGTTACAGAAGCAGAGGCATTCCTAGAACCTGCAACCTGTTTAACTGCAGCACTGGTATGTAAACCCTTGTGCGCAGTCCTCAAGGGGCCATGAGTCATCAGTCAGACCTGTCCTCATATTGACCACATGATACCGCTGGGCACTATGAGATACCGGCACTGTTTCCACCTGGTAGCTCTCCTTTCTCGCAGAAGACAAAAATTAAAGATTTGAGTTGCGCAACTATAGATTCTATAGGCATTTTATAGGAAAGACAAAAAGGTAATAAATAGAGAGTGTAGTAGTTATAGTTATTGCCTGGGAATCAAAGAACCCAGGTCTAAAAGACATCCCGCTGCAGTAACCTCAGTCAAGGTACTTACTCCTTAAATGGCACAGTAAAAATGACCCCACGGTATACACAGATGAATTTTTGTAAGTGGCTTAATGTATAAACCTCACCCTGTGCATCAACCTGAAAAAGGTGTCTCAACTAACTCTAATAGAGAATAGAAGTAAATATTCCTAAATCTGGTGTAATGAAAGCACTACAATGCTACAACTAAACTCTGTGTTACCTAAAAAAAACTCTTAAGAGACACAAAACTCCCTTACATATTACTAGACTGTCACAAATAGAAAACCACCGGAGGTTCTAGAGGATTACAGAAAATTCTAGAACTCCTAGAAGACTTCACATTTCAAAAGTAGAACTAAAAATGAAAAATATTCCAAATGTTCTCAGGGGTTTCTGTGGTTCTAAGGCAAAGTGTAATTTTAGCAGGCTAGTACTAAACTGTGCTCTTTAGTTTAAATGTAGGTTGCCCTTGGGAGGTGAATAGCAAGTGAGGGTGTGCAGAAGGTGTGAGGACACAGGTGCACCAGGCCAGCTTATGCCTAACACCTTGCACCTTGGACAGCAGGTGCAGGATTTACTCATCAGGAGTGATGCTGCTTGGCATTTCCAATCTGGATTAGCATGCTCAGTGCTCACACAGCTACTAAACACGCCTCTTCCCCAGTGAGGTGGGAATTAGGGAGGTGACTGTGTGCGGCAAGTCACAGGGGGTTCCTAACTGCACTGAAAAGATAAAATAATGCCTTTCCTCTCTGTATTTCATAGCAAGTTAGAAGTGTTTAGTCCCACTTGACAGAGCATGATTTAAGTTTTCAGCTTTTAGCACAAGTTTATGAGCAAACTTCTATTGTCCCACATGCTGGTGTATAGTCTGGCTTGGGCTTCAACATCTCTAAACATCTTTATGAAACAATCACACTGGTTTTAGCAACTGAAAAAAATCTATTCCTTCCATACAACTGTAATTTATTTTTCCATTACAGGTACAAATAAATGAAAGTTAAATTCTGTCACTCTTATCCTGTATGTGTGCTACTTTTCCTTAATTCTCTCTGTATGAATATGTTTGCATGTATGTGTGTGTATTTATGCATGTATGCATGTATGCGTGTATGTATGTATGGATCTATCTTGCTGTCCACTATACTATTTGAAGCAGAAATAGAAATACAGCTAGAAACAAATGAAAATACAATACATCTCTGACTAGAAGTCTGTTTATAATTTGGGACTGATCATAAATACAATCACAATGTCACAAGAAATAAAAGCTTTACAATACAGTTTAAACCCTCAGTGTATTCACGGCTGAGATTCTGTTATAAGTATCATATAAAGCCACTATCAACTAAACATTTTCTGTAAGATTTTTATTTATTTATTCTACTTTCATAAACAGCACATGAAATCCAGGCCCTTGGTGTCCCTCTATGCCGGAAACACTGGTCATGAGACAGAATGGAATGTGAATGGGACAAAAATTTCTTTTATTGTCTTTTACATGAAAAATCTCTTCTTTAAAGCGCCAAAAAAAATCTCTGTATTCTTTTATTTACTGTATTCTAGTTTAAACACACAAGGCAGTGCTCTGTTTCTCTTGCACATCAGGCAGCACAAAAAAAATAAACAAGAGAACACTGAGCTGCAGCGTAATGGAGGATCGGATGCTGAATACCATAAAATATTGACTGCGTGTCTCCTTTGCCACTGAGGACATAAAGTGGCCACAAAAAAGCAACTGATTTGTTAGAACCGTATCTGCTCAATATCAGTTTGGAGTCAAAAACATGCAATAGACACACCCTTTTATCTATTTGCTCTGTAGTTTTTGCAAAAGTCTGTCGTGATAATGAGCTGTTGAAGCTGCCCACCAACCTTCCCACTCCTTCCACAGCATGAATTTATCATCATTTACCTGAGTGCGTTTGCGAAAAGTGAAAATGCAGGCCTTTTCTCCTCAGCGGACAAATTTAGAAAATGGTATTAAAACGAATAAATAACTAAACTGGGAAATGTTGGTATCTTATCCATCTATATTGGATGTTTGCAACACGAGGTACAAGTGCACATAACACATTCAAGACACCAAGCCCTAACTGGAACATCAAAGTAAACAGTGGCATCTAACCTGGATTAGGATCAAATCAAAAAAATGCCCCACATTAGAGCTGGATAAAATTTTATATGTCACACATATAAACTTGAACTTCTAATCCAAGAAACAGCAGCCAATCTGATTCATAACCTTTATCGTGTTGTTGCACTGTCTTCCACTCTTGCCAAAAAACTTGTGCTACTCTTACCTATGACAGAACTATGCAAAACAAACCCATGGGAATGACTTACAACTGCTTGTTATTAATTAATAACCAACTATATATCAACTATACATGGCAGAACATAGTATGCTGTTAAGGGCTTCACACTTTGTTCAGAATATGTTTCGTTCACTACCTTTGCATAAGGTACTGAGCTTCAGTTGTCTTATTAAAGATGTAGTTGTATCAGCTGCTACTGCACAAGCCATTATTTGCCTGGGAGAAAACTATGTATTTCCAAATATTCATAAATACAGTAAATCCCTTTAGTTTTATCTGGTTGGTCCATTGCCGAATTGATAGTAACAAAAATGTGAGCATCATAAGCAACAGTTCATCAAGCTGTAGTCCTCACCAAGAAGGGCCTGAAACAGATCACTCTGGAAGATGTGCAACAGCTTCTCGGCTCGAACCCGGAACCCCTCATCCCCCTTAGACTGGCAGGTCTCCATCGCATGCAGAGCCTTTTCTGCATCTGCTGGCCAGACACACAATAACGGATACTGTTTATTCACAGACTGGGGCTGGAAGCACAGGTGAGGCAGGGATCACAACAATAATAACAGTGCATCTCAGGAGCAGCAAGTGCTGTGGAGAGAACATAGCGAATACCACCTTTCTGAAAGACAAGCAATTCAGAGGCATGCAATCGGCAACATGAGACCCAGAGACTCACACAGGTGGAAGAGCAGGCCGAGTAACACTTAACTTTACATGGGATCATCATCTCTCTCACTGTACAAACAGGTCACAGCAAATCGAAAAGCAGTACAATTCTCTGAAACTGATAGCGCTGATATCCACATACTCGCGCGGCTAATGCACTTACCATGGCGTTTAATAGGCATTTCCATTGCTGACTCTCTGTCTTTCAAGTAATGACTCCCCAAGGTCAGCTGAGACAGCTTGTCTTTAAACCTATTTAGAGATTTGCTAGTTTTATCCCTGTGGGATACTTATGGGAAATGTGGTTTTCCATCAGCAGGACATTATTTCCTTAATGTTAATAATGTTTGTAATGATGGAAAAAAAAAACAGTACATTCCTCAAAGACATCAAAGTGGTTGATTCTTCTGTGATTCTTCTGCCTTCCATGTAATCCTGAGAAGTAACTTCCAGCCAAAATAAACTGTAGAGCTAGAGCTCATTTATAGGACTGGGAACCACATATGCAGCACTAAATGTAGGCTGTTTTGTGTTCTCAAAAATGTAATATTAGACATATACAGCTAATACTAGAATATTATTATAAGAACAACAGACTTTATGTTATTGCTTTATTTACTTAAATTCAGTAACAGAGGAGTTGTGGTGCTCCCATCATGAAAGGTAGGTGTCAGGGTTTCGGAGACAGGAGGGTGGATCCGAGAATGGGGAAGACGTGTGGCCTAGAAAAAGGACATTTAATAAACACGAGCAACACGGTCACTAAAGCGAACACAGGTTCAGAGAATTAGTAGAGCACAGCTGAACAGTGGCGAGTCTCAATCAAGATTCTGCGCCATTGCCATCAGGCACCGCATCTTTTATCACCGCGTTGATTGGTTGACTTGGCGTGGCTGTGTCGGGTAGGTGGGATTGTCCTGATCAGCTCCTGACAGTAGGATTTCCTATATTTTTACAGCAAAATAACCTTCATGTCAGTGTGTTAACAACAGGAGACTAAAGAATGCTTTGTTCAGTTAAGTGCTGTATACAGTATATAGTTAGGAGTAATACAAATATGTCAGTAAATGCAAATGACCTATGCTTGCAATATTAAGAGTAATGACAAAGCCAAAAGGTGTTTGACATGTTTCCTTAAAAAAACTACATTTCCCTACACAAAAAACTGCACATTTGACCTGAAACATTGGTCACATTTACAAATTAGTTACACATTTACATTATTTCCTACAAATGCATTAGTAAATATAAAGTTCACAGACCGGGGCTGTAAATGTATTTATACAGCACATAGCAATTAAGGTAGTCAATACTAATTGATATAATATTTGACCTTTTTTAGCCATTGAAGATGAAAACACCCACATAAATGTTCTACAATGGCCATAATGAAGACGGGCGTTGCGCTTTGGTTTGATTGAATTGAGAAAAAATTTCTCATTTGAAAATGAGATGAGTCATGATTTCCTGTTCTGTGCCATTTAGTTGACTCTCATACAATGAAATTTATGCTCTGCAGTCAAGTTAGGAAAATGAGAGCAAGTGGATTATATGTTTACATCTATCAACATAATACTTTTCTTTATTGTGACTTACACATTTATTTATTCAGAAAGGACATTTTTGCTGTTTCATTTTAATGAATGTCTCATACCTTGCAGTGTTGGTGGCAGAAGGTGGGATTCGTGTCTGGGTTCTTGCAGCGGAAAACAAAAACTTTACCCACTATGCTACCATTATGAAAAAAAACTGTGAAGCCCTGCTAACTGGTGTGAGCTTGTTGGGAGGGTTACCCTTTTCCTGGTAGAGCTAGAGTACAAGCTGCTTTGGTTAATGCACTTTATTAGGGCAGCACCACTGTTTTTTATTTTTACTGGTACTTATTTTAGTGCCCCTGGTTCACATACAATACCATGCAAAAGTACTCAGATCCTTTACAACATCACACATTTTATTGGCTACAAAATGCTTTAATATTTCTTCCCATGTGATATTTTGGTTTAAAGTATTAATTGTAAAAATTAATTATGTGTTTATTGATCATAACTAAGTGTAGTGTCTAGGTCTGGGTTATGTACAGCGGTGGGTCTGAACTGTACTGACTTGCAACAAACCATGAATAAACTGAGAAGATCTTGTGTCCTGTCTCACCTCTTGTGCCACACTAAAATATATGCACTTGCATAAGTATTCAAATTCTTTCATTTGTGGCTAACCTTAAGTTAGGAGCACAAAATGACCTGAACTAGCCATTCAATTGCTTGGCCTTTGCCAGTGTTCAATAAAAGTGGATAACAGATTTAAAAATAAAAACACCTGAATCTGTGTGATTCCCTCAGTCAGGTAATGAAATCTGAAGCAAAGAAATCATCAAGTCCACAGAGCTGTCAAAGCCGGTCAGAGGTCAAGTTATCAGAAAGCACAGATATGGAGATGGGTACAAAAAATGTCAAAGGCCTTGAACACTCCTGTGAGCACAGTCTACTCTTTCATTAAAAAATGGAAGAAGCATCATACAACCCAGACACTGCTGAGATCACACCGGCTGCTCCAAACAGAGCGCTTGGGCAAGAAGGAAACTGGAAAGAGATGCCATTCTGAGGCTAATGTCAGCTTTGAACGAGATGCAGGTTGGTGGCTTCAGTGGGAGAGAAAGCACATCAGTTAACCTTTTCCAGAACACTGCATACAAGCTGCCTGTGTGGTAGGGTGTAAAGAAGGAAGCCATCATCTAAAAATCAGATCAAAGCCTGCCTAAAGCTTGCAACAAAGCAGCCGAGTAACCCAGCACAAAAATGAAAAAAAAATACTATGGTCAGATGAAACAAAAAATGGAACCTTTGGAACTTCATCCACAGCATTATGTTTGACACAGACCTAATACAAAGCATCACCCAGGTAACACCATCCGACACCACCATTTGCAATGCAAAACTCATGTTGATTTACAAAAATTCATCCTGAGTATTATTTTGATTTAAAATATCTCATGGGAAGAAATATTAAAAGCATATTGTTATCCAGTAATATGCAAGACTTTTTCAAGGGTTGAAATACTTTTTAAAGGCTGCATTATATTAATATTCAGTACACTTTACCAGTGTTATAATGAAACAGTATATTTGTTGGTATGCACATATTGGTAAAATGGTGACATTAGATGCTGTAAATTCACACATTCTACATAGGCTTCAATCATTCAATGAACATAATTCCATTCTAGAAATATGCTCATAAAATGAAATCCAGAATATGGTAACTACTCTGGATACCTTTCAGTCCAAGCTTAAGGCCCACATGGTCAAAACAAATAATACAATACACAGTTTGTACAAAAGTATTTTCACGGCTACTCTGGGTATCCTGAGCTGTTGCCCAACTGGCACATTCTCATATACTGAGTATCACTTTCAGGAAAAATTTTACACTGGTAAATGTTAGCCACTTACAGGGGTCCTTTCATAAACAAGAAATAACTAATTTTATATTTAACTTTGTTTTGACATACAATTTATAAAAAATAAAAAAAAAAATCTATTTTTAGGACATGGCTCAGGACTCATAATTAACATTAATATGATGCCATTTTCTTTGGTCATGTATGGGAACCAGTTTATGTTTTCTCTTAGACACAACAAACTTTTCAATTTAGAGGGAAATTTGAATATCCTGCATGTTTCATTGCCTATTTTAAAAGAAAGGCATGCTTAAAAGAAATAAGAATCAGACATCCAATTAGGAAGAAATTTATTTTTCCACATTGAAAAGCTCCCAAATAGTGAGTGTCAGTTTATGGAAAGATTTCTACCAGGTTAAAAAGAAAACAAGCAGTCCCTACTTTAACTCAATCCCAACAAAACAGCATTTTGTAAATATATTGTATATAACGGTAAAAAAGTACATGAAACACTGGGGATCATTTGTTTGAACAGTAAACAAAAAACAACGCGGCTGGTTTTCTCCTCAGCACAACTTAACAGAAGAGGATGATTTAAAAAGGCCGATTCAGTGTTACTCCTGCACTCAGCTCCATTTTAAAAGACAGATGTTCCTAACAACAGAGAAGGGTTAAGGAAACAATACTGCACACTGCAATTGGTTCTTGACAGTTAAATGTGCCCCCAATACTCAAATTAAGAAAAATTTCTAAAACTGCTAATATATGGAAAAGTTTGGCATTTAACATATCTGTGAGCAGCTCTCAGCAATGTTTTGTCATCAGTGTAACAACCACATGTGAACTTTGGAAGTGTAAGGCGTAACAAATCCTGAAAGGCTGCTGGATTACAGCAGGACAGAGCCATTCACCCGACCCTAAACCTGGCCGTGCAGTCACAAAGAAGCCAATTTTGTTCAAAGGTCACTGGACAAGAGTACTTGGGATCTCTGCAGATGAATCCTCAACTGCAGAACAGGCAGACATTAAGATGAGCAGTTCCCTGTTTGCAAGTCTGGCCTTCCATTTTCATGCTGATGGTAAAGAGTGACACAGAAACATTTTCCAGACCTCCCTCTTGGAAAGAATGACAGCCACAGAATGACAACAAAAATAAAACAATTCAGTCCTCCCTACTGCAATCCACAGCTGTGAGCATCCCTGGAGTATGTGAATCCAAAATAAACCACAACTCTTGAACAGAGCAGGATAAGGTTGTCAAGTGGAACACACCAGCCGCTAACACCAAGCCGCCAACACAGCGAAAACCAACCAGAAATATGACTTCTGCATATTTTTGGGGATGGCATGAAGTTCCACAGTGATCTCTTAGCTTCAGTCTGATACCAGTTCCAGACCACATTGTCATGAGTGGCTTAATCTTGATGGCAGCCTGCCCAGAGGTGGGCTGTGCATTCACAGCATGTTGATACACATGGCCAAAGGTGTACAGGACAGGGATGGAGGGTAAGGATCTTCACGCTGAAGTCCAGACACTGCAAATCCTCAATACACCGCTTCATAAGAACTCCATTTTTGTCTTCCCATAAAGCACTAGAAGTATATCTGAGCAGTTTTACATTCCACTAACAGTGCCAGCTCCCATTAGTAACCAAGGTCTTAAGTCTGTTTGTGTGTTTGTGTGAGAGTACACTTCTCTACAGCAATGACACTGAGCTGTGAGCTTTCAAGCCTCTGGCACAGTCCAATTGCTGATGCACACCATTGAAAGGGGAAGGAACACTGAACACCTGCTCCAAGAAAGGGTCTTACAAAGAAACTGTACAACTAGAAAGGAGGGGGGAAAAACTACTGCAAAGCAACACACATCTTGTGGGGCTGGTAATGGTTTCGTATGCAAGTGTGCACTCTGAAAGTTCATCCAGGTCAATACCAGTGTAACAAAGGTTCAGTCAGCTGGTTTAGCTGTCAGTGAAATCATGACGCATTTAAAAATGAACTTCTCACCCTCAGCTATTCACCTTTTCCATATCCAAGGACTACGGACTGTAAGTGTATTATAACACCCAAACAGTTCAGATGTTCTGAATAGATGTCCCAAAGACAAGATTATACTAGAGCTTTCATGTCTAGGCAGATGAAGTCATCTTTATTGAGAGCAGTTTTCCATTTCTTCATCTTGCTTCTACTTCCATAAGTGAATTTAATTCCTGTGAGAGGAGGGTCCTTTGTGGAACAGGTAAATTGGTCTCTGAAATCCTGGGCAGATATTAAAAAAGAAATAATGAATAAATGTTACTGGATGATCAAGAACACATAATGATGACACAGCAAGTGAGAGGAAGTGTAGAGAGGGGAAGAAGTGCAACTGACCTCTGGAGGAGCTCTTTGGTGTTCCAATGAGCTCATAGCTGGAAAAGCCCACCTCAGATGTAAGGTATGTGCTGAACTGGTCAGGCTTGAAGCGGATGTTGTGGTAATTTCTAAAAATGGTGTCCTGGGAAAAGGTAAGACAGGACATTTCAGGAAATGCATGCAAGAGAAAAATACAATGACTGCATGTATGTAGCCAACAGTGAGTCTTAAAGATGTTGCTGAACTGATGTAAATGATTCATTGCTCACTTAGTGCACAAATGTTTCAAAAACAATTACACCTCAGTCTATTCACTTTCATTCACTGCAAATCTGTTTTTGCCTGTTACTTGGCTTCTCTGCACCTCCTCTTTTAAGCTTTTCATGCATCCTCCTCCCACACCTCTACCCCCCCAGTAACCATGTTCAGAAAGCAAGAACCCTGAGAGCAAGTCGTTCCTTCCATTACAGGAATTGGCAGTAAGTGCATGACATTCCTTGTTACCTTCCCTTTATTACAGTTAACTCCTCTAAGATCCCCACCCCCTCTTCATTTTCTGCCCTCTGTTCCCTTCATAGTTCCCTCACAGTGAGTTTCTTCCTCTTGCCGTAAGAGGCCCAGGGCTGTGGTTCCAGGATGAAAAGACCTCCAGGACGTAGATGGCGGAAGACCCTATGGAAGAGGCGCTGCAGACCCGCATCACCCCAGTTAAGGTGCACCCACTTGGTGACACTCAGGCACAGAATGACATCATACTCTGGTTTCTGCGTCTTCAGCAAAGCATCATTCTCCAACACGTAGTTCCCCTGTAGGAGGACAGAAAGCAGTCAGAGGAATCTTCTTTATCTTGTGTTTTATGTCTAGTATTTGATAACCCAAGTCAATTCTTAATCTTTATTTGAACCAAGTTAAAAGTAATAACTGGAACTGCTTGTGTCCTACATAAACCTTCTTTGAACCAGGGGCTCAAATTTACAGTAAATAAAAGCAACACAAGTCCTGCAAGAATAATTAAACAAAACTGCTCAAAAATAAAGTTCACAATAAAATGTGAGTTTCAATATTCTAAAAATGAGCAATACATCACTTTAACAGGTAGCCTATTAATATTGCCAAGTACAGTTTTCACAGAAGGCAGATGCATTATTCAATACTTAATGCATCATAAAAGTTAACTTACAACACATTACAAAAAAACCCCTGAACAATAACTTGCAAAAACAATAAAGCAAAAGAAAATCCCAGAAACATAGAAACCATTAACTAAGTTTTGCACGTGAAAAGAAACAATTTTACTAAAATTTGGGCCAGCAGGGACTGTGGTAGTGGTGTAGAGCCATGGACTTCAAATTCAAGAACCTGAGTCAGAGGCGTACCTATACTATTTAACACTCAGGCAAATATTTTTTTTGTACCCCTCCAAACACACTGTGGGGCAAACCACCAGCAGTGTTCTCTCACCCACCCCTGAAACTGTCAAACAGATTAAACAACTAGGAGGTCAGCAATCCCCCTACAACATAACGATTATACAACTATTGACAGATATACTGTACATCAGTAATGCCTTGTGGGTCCCATAATGCATTGCTGCTACATGTGTAAATACTTAGGTGTATAACAATTGTGGGGAGTTATGGGAGATTGTGGACCCTCTATATGCTCACTGTATTCAAGAGCTGTGATGGGCACATCAGTGAGCTCTTTGAGCAATCATACTGACAAAAACAAAACGCTTGTTCTTATACACCAGCCTCTCAAGTTGGTCCCTTTCATTAATGAAAGAAGGAGGTGAATTGCTAAAATAGTAAGTATGCAAAAATACAAAATTGCCATCCTGCTGGAGATGCCACCTTTTTATTACATATGCACACTGACAAAGTAATGTATATGTGACAATACAGCTTGCTACACTTAATACACAAAGACAAATCCAGACATTTCATAGCAGAGGCACCTTTATGTTGGTCCAATCCATACTGCAAGCATGTTACTAATACAAAAGCCTTGATAATTATTTTATTTTTGCCCACTTCAGTCACTCCAAAATTCCAACTGTACTTTTTTTTTTTTTTATTCCCCACAAACACTGAGTTCTTTTCAGCCTTTACACCCCCTTTCTGCCTGGCACTCAGGGCAGACCAATACACCCCCCCCCCAGTATGCTGAGTATGCTGACACTCACCCAAGTTGATCCCCTCTCTTGATTTAATATCCATAAAATTATCCAGCTGTTTAAAGAAGAAAATCACTGTAAACTGCTTAGTCTACAGCTGTAGCACTCCATGTTCCTTTAGAGAAAGGCATCTGCTGAAATAATGAACTGTAACAATATAGTGTTTATGAGACTTGAAAATAAATATTATGTATTCTGTACTCCCATCAGTAGGCGGCAGTACCAGGCCACATTGATACTTGAAGTAGAGAAGCCTGAGGCCTTCTCACAACGTTTTCTTCCAAGTACATTTCATCTCCGCACAGTAAATTCCCCCCTAAACCAAGAACCTGTTAGGCATACAGAAAACCCCTGATCACCACTCTGGCAGCCACAGTTCACATCGGGTATTTAAAGGTGTGTGTGAATGGAATTTGACCTGGTCCTGAATTAAAAGAAGTAAAGACCTGTTACTTTTTTATGGCTTTTGTTTTCTGTTACATCATGAGCTGTGACTTACTGTGGTGCAAAGAGGTTTCATTCGACTTCCTTATTTGTATATAATTTATCCCTCACTCAGTGAGCTCCATCCACCCCTGGTTATTAAGTACACTGTAGATGCTACTGTTACCATACTTTACCACAAAAAAAGCATATGGCAACAACACACACACACACTAAATGCCTTTCATGTTTAGACAAAGAGCTGTTTGGCACAACGGAGGAAGTGTGCAGATCTGAGCCAGAATCAAGAGAAAACAGACACACACATGCAGGCATATGGAGGATACCAGCACGCTGTCCACACACATGCACCTTCAACATTTAAAGGCCTCTGTTACTAAAGTAAGATAAGCGACACCAAATGTCTCCTCCACAGGACGGCGGGTCGGTATGTGGGTGATAACATGGTAAATATTGTCAGCTACCCGTTAACTTCCCACCGTGTGGCTAAGACTCAAACAGCTTGGCGGTGGTGCACACACACACTGTGGCTTTGTGTTGGCAGTCCAGCCCAGCTGTTGAGGGTGGAACTGCACAGGGCATGAGCAAAGTGAGAGCAGTTGGCCCACATGCAGCTGCATTTTCCACCTGAGGAACACCCACTACTGTAGTAGTGCTTCATACCCTTTCAAGCACGCATACACAGGCACACACAAACAGATACCCCAATACCACTGTTCAAATCACATTTCCTTTAAAGATAATGGGTCAGAACTTGTTCAGAGCTGTTGGCCGCGTATTCCAAGTGCACATGATAGCCCAGTGCCTTATGCCCCTTAACAGTGTTCTGTTCTTGTTGCAATCATTTAAAAACTGTACCACATAAGCATCTAGAAAGATGTATGTAAGCCACCAGGCCTCATAGTCATTACAAACAGGAAGAGGCCTGGAGAGGAAAGCTGAGGCGATGCACACCAACACCTACAAAAAGCTGGCAATATCAATGCAAATAAAACAGCAGAAATAAAAACTACAATCAATCATGTGCAGCCAAGAATGTAACACAAAGCACACATCATCCAGACACAATGCTGCAACTAGCCATTTCTCACACACACACACACACACACACACACACACACACACACACACACACACACACACACACACAATGAGCTCTTACCCTCACAAAGGACACATTGGCAGGGAAGTCCCCAGAGCTCTTGGGAAGTTCATCAGGGAGAGGCGGTGCTGCTATGGGACCCCTGGAGATGCGCAGGGAGATGGGGAACGGGTGGTCCATCCCTGGTGTATCCACATAGGGGGCCTTTAAGTCTGTGCTGCTTCCTACCCCATCCATTCTTTCTGTGCTCCCCTCCCCTGTAAAGGCAGGTAATTCAGCTACTTTCCTGTCCTGATCACCATCTTCCATCTTGTCCTCCACTTCAATACTCTTTTCTGATGTCCGTTCCTCCCTGCCTGCTCCTTCATTCTTTTCCTGCTGGCTGCTGGTGTTGTCCTCCCGTGCCACCTGTCGGGACTCCTGGGTCTGTATCTCGGATAAATAGTGACGGATGTTCTGTCGGGCGGCATGTACCAGTGCCCCATCAATGTCCAGACCGACAATGCGCATGGGGTGCCAGTTCTTAGCAATGGAGAGTGTGAGGTGGCCCGTGTTACAGCCCAGGTCCAGCACAGCTTTGCCCTGGAACCACTCAGGTTTCAGGATACGCATGCGTGGGTCCTCACTCCAGCCTGGGTTGCGGTAGCCATAGTACTTGTTGTAGTTGCCATACTGAAATTTCTTCTGCTGCTGATGTTTGCGCTGATTCTGAGTTTGTGATTGTGCTACTGCTGCGCCGAAACTGGTGCCACTGACCGGCGTGTGGAATGTCTGAAGCTGTTTCCCTGAGCCCAGTTCAGGCCTTTGGCCCTTCTCTCCCCCACACTTCTTTGTGAAAGGGCTCGGCGTGACCGTAGAAGGCTCAGACCTGCTGGAGACCCGCCTGCGCTTGCGCTGCCTTGCATTTGGGAAGCGGGACATGTGATTGCCTGAAGCTGAGCAGGAAGTAGAGTCCCTGGTGCCTTGTGACTGGGAGGCAAGGGAAGAAGCTGACTGATGACTCCGTGGAAGAATGGGTGGCACAATGACATCCCTGCAGTTTAGAGTGGTGTTCAGTTCATAGGGTCTTGGAGATTCCTGCATACGTGTCAAATTAAGCAAAACAGTAACCTCTCTTGAGGCCTCTTGGACTATGCCGTCACCTGTGGAACTGACTGTTGGTGGCACAGAAGAAACAGAGACCTCTGCAGTGGATGCAGCGATACACACCTCGCTAGCCTTACACTTGTCCGGATCTGAGAGGTCAACTGGGGCAACAACCACGTTACCCCCACCCCCGTGGTGTCGGTTGCGATGCCTCTTCCTGCCCCCGCTCTTGAAGGGCGATGCCAGAATGCCAGCATCTGACCTCGTGCTGTTAAGATTCAGTGGGTCTGTGATGTCCCGAGGGATAAGGATCTCGACAGGATCACGGCTTTTAGCTGGCAGCGGGGATGACTTTGGTGTCTCTGCATTGATGGCCCGGTTTACCTCCTCATCCAGCAGGCTGTTGAGATTAAGCGGGTCAAAGATGTTCCCACCCAAAAGGAAGTTGGTAGGCAGGACTGGGTCACTCTCGGAGTTAGCCCGTCTACGTCTTTTCCCAAAGCCGGGATGCTTGAACCCAGCGCTCATGGTGCTGCGCCGCTTGTTTAGCTTCTGTGAGTGAGGGGCTTGCTGCTGTTGCCGTGGATGTTGCTGCTGCTGCTGCTGCTGTTGCTGAGATGGCTGCAACCCATTTTTGGGCTGAAAGGGGGCTCCAGCTACCTTGGCATCAAGTTCCATAGTGACAGTTTGGCTGCAGCCGCTGCCCTGCCTCTCTGTCAGCGTCAAGTTGCTCACAAAGGCTGGGCATGGAGGAGATGCATCAGAGCTTCCAGAGATCTCCAGGGCAGCCTGCATGGTTGGGGGATCGTGGCCACAGCCCTCAACACATTCTGCAGGTGGCTGGGGCCGCAGGAGAACTGTCGGGTCCACTCTCCCGCCGTCCGGTAATACAGTCTCTTTATCAACTGACATCTCTATCATCTTCCACAGGTCACCATGTGGGCTGAGGAAACAGCTGGCATTTATCTTTCAAGTAAAAAATAGAAAATAAAAATAATCAAAACATAGTGGAATTAAAAAAAAACAAAAAAAACAAAAAAAAAAAAAAAAAAAACTTAACTGTCAGCTGAGTCAGGATCCCTGCATGTACCTGACCTCATACGTGCAAAATGCATTTTAAAAAAGGCATGTAAAAACCTGTAAACAATGACTGTTCACATTTTCTCTTTCTAAAGATCGTTAAGTTCGTATTATAGCGTCACTGCCACAACAAAACTCACAAACAGGTCTACGAAAACACAGGAGGAACTGAAGAAATAGGCATTTCCTTGGTGCTTGGATGGGCTCGGCCTTCGCGCACGACGCCTCAGCCTCTCGAGCACGAGCTCTGCGCGAGAGTTAAAGAAAACACGTAAGTGCGTCGTAAGTCGTAAACCCACCTCTTTTCTGCGTGCCGTGCGTCAAATTGCCTGCTGCGCTCGGAGGGGACGTACAACTATTTGCATAACCCCGCCTCCCGTCGATAGACTCCTCTTGAAGTTATGAATTATGCATGAGACGCGCGAGCCCGGCGGAAGGAGCAAAAAAAAAGAAAAAAGAAAAGAAAAAAGAAAAAATCGGCGTACAGTCGTTCACGGACGTAGCGGGTGGCTCACAGATAAACACAACCGCCTGATCGCCGCCTCCTCTTTTGGTGGACAGACCCAACCTCCCGCCCTCCCTCCTGAACTGTTTTCTACAGCAAGAGAGAGAGAGAAAAAATAAATCATAACTGATTTGGCGACTGACAAATTTACTTCGTCCCCCTCTAAGTTTCGTGGCTAGCAAGCCGCATTTGTAGCTAGCAACCACACGTTATAATACGAATTTAAAAAAATAATGAAAAGGGACGACACACCCCCAAGAAAATCGATATAATTTAATTTAAAAAGTCAATCTCGTCAGTCTGTGTGTAAGTGTGTATGTCAGTGAGCTTTTGCTCTCGCTTAACTGCGCTAGTCTTTAAGTGAATGAACAAGTTAGTGACCATCCGCTGGCTCTCGCGCACCGCTCTGGTGTTTCGCGGCTCTTTATATGGCCTCGCTGGACCGCCGCAAACACCGATCGACACTCGTGTCAACCACTCAGAGCGCTCCATCACAGCTTCGGGTTGCGGGAAGCGACAAATCAAATCCAGCCATGGAAGTTCGGCCGAGGCCCCTGCTTGTACTAAATAGGTTGCCGACAATGTGCCTGTACAGAAAGCGGACTCGACTCAAGATGACTGAGAATATTCAAAAACGAATGACTTACTATTTATTAATAATTACTAATGTATATAATGTCGCTGCGAGATAGTCGAATTTCTTTATTTAATCGCGTTATTTTAGCGCAGGCATTCAGGAACCATGCAAGGCTACCTATGCCCGTGTAAACAACCTCTGCAGTAATGTTTCTTATTTAGTCGACGAATTCAACTGAACGGTGTATTGGCGACACTAGTAGTGTGCTTAAAAATAAATGCATGTGGAGGCTGTACATCTGGATACTGATTTAAGAACGCGAGGGGGGTCAAATAAAGAAACTTTCGCCCTTCCCTTCCCCCACTGGCCATCTTCTTCAACATGTGGTCGGAAAGGGCTTGCAGCACTACGCTGTGCTCATGGGATATGTAGTTTTCTACAAAAGCGTTGTCTGTTGTGTAGTTTTATGTGGGCAGCGCTGTTGCCTTTTTCACTTCATAATCCGGGGTCGAGGTTTGTTATTAGTCGGTTTCGACTGTTATTTTTCTCTATAAAAGATATATATATAATATAAAACAAATTTTCTATATATAAAAAAAATATTAAAGCCGTGGCTATCAGCTATATGGAAGAAATAACTTACCTACACATAATGCACTTTTGTGCAAACATTTTGCATACAGATTTTAATTTTTCGCTAGAATTTTAGATTGCTACACCTTGCTAAATCCTGAAAGTAAAATAAGGCTCACACAAGCTCTGGCTTTGACAGTAAGAGTAATAAATTTTCTATACACCATAAAATAAGTATGTTTAGCTACATGTTACATATTGGAAACATTGTTCAATTATGAATACAGTAGCAGAAAACCTTCATTTTTTAAAATGAGAATAGGTTACATGTCATACTTTATTTCACAAACAGTTCCTGCAAAAATGTTCAACTGAACTGAACCGTACAGCTTTATACATTCCATAGTGGATTAAAGATTTTGTGCCAAGTATCGTTACAGTAACCTTAAATATGAAACGGTAATGAGATCTGGTAAAATCAAATCCTTTACATTGTTGGTTCTTTTTTGAGGTGTGAATGCACAGAAGTGTGTTGGTTTTCATGTACTCTACACAGAAACTGGAGCAAGCAACTGTGCCCCCTGGGTGACTGACAGCATAATGTGTGGGGCTCTTTAAGGTCTGTGCTCTTCTAGCTGTGACTCTAGGTCAGTGGATTACATCCATTACTGCCATGCAGCTGAAATTTTGCGTTGCTGAATATGATGCTGGGAAATGCAGAGCAGTTTCTGGAAGGATAAAGTGATTTTTAGATCAGTGGGTGGGTTGAATTTGCAGTACTCTGGTATGAGAAGACTATTGTTTGCATAAACATGACAGGAACATGCTTCAAGGCTCACATTCATCTAGACGTAATTGTGCATCCCGATGGTTAGGTGCTCTTGTTACTTCAGAAGTGTAAATCAGCTGGCATAGCATGAGCAGCAGTAGGTCTGAGGTCAGTTGTTTCCAGAGGTGGAAAGCAGTGACTCATAGTACATTTACTCCATTACCTGAACTTCAGTATGTTTCAGAGAAATAACTTTTTTCTCAATTATTTTTGATATCGATACCTTCCATCACCTGATATCATTAACTGCTTGTACTGGACAGGGTCACAGCAGTCTAGAACCTGTCTCAGAATTACTGGGCACCAGGCTATGAAAGTACACAATGGTGGGGATACCACGTGTGCACGTCATACACTATGGACAATATAGAGTGACTAATTAACCTGAAACACACAGGTATATGTTTGGACTCTGGGAAGAAACTTACAGAAGAAACACCCAGAGACAGAGAACATGCAAACTCCCCACAAAATGAGCTGGATTCAAACCCACAGCCAAGAGTAAAGGCACTTTGAAGAGGCAGTGCTAGTTTTATTTTTAATTGAAAAGAAACAGACCTACTTTTTACTTTGTTATATTTTTGTCCTACTCTTTTCATTACCTGAATTTTTCAGATTTAATGGTTTAACATTCTCTCTTTAAAACTAATCAAGTCAGTATTGCCAGAACCCACAAGGTAACCTGTGGATTTCACTAGCTATTGTGAGTTATCAGGTGAACTGTTAAAAATGTGCCTTTGCTGTCACCTGACTTCCTTGTTAGAATGTACTGATCAGATTTGCTAGCAGTGAGAAATATTGGAGATTTTTTGACCGGTCAGCACTAATTTTGACCTAAAATTGATTTTGTCTCTACTCTGATTGAATACCTAGTTCATTCACTGCCAAACTTGTGAAGTAGGGAAACACGGATTAAATGTTTTACGTTTTCCTGTGTCATGAGAACTGATTTGCACAAGTTAAACAGGTTTAATTTTTTAAACATTAAACATTAAGTTAAACATTAATCTTAAATATAAGTTATAATGGTTAAACGCATCTGAAAAATAGCTCATTTTATTTACTTTCACACAAAATATTACTGGTACAAAGTTAAGTTGTAAGCAAACTTGTAAGGAGTCTAAATATGCAAGTGAATGTCTAATTGTAAAACTATGTTCTGAGAAAGCTGAGAAATATTTGTTAATGTTTATTAGTATGGTGATTAGTATGCCTACTAAACTAGAGAGTGTGAAGGTCAGCAGTTGCACTACATAGATGTTTTTTAGCTGTTAACTTTATTTTTCCATGACATATCTGTTTCCATTTACTAAAGTGCTCAGCCCAGGGTTTTCTTACGACAGATGTTCACCTATGATAATGTTAAAATAAAAGTGCCAGGAGTAACTCTGTGCTTACTTGTCGTTTACTGAAATGGAATATTGGGCCTCCCATCCACAGTGTAGTTTCATTGTCCAGTGCTCAGGGTTTCCAGCACATGCTCCAAATTGTGACCATTATAAAGCAGTTGATGATAATAGATGGATGGTTTATGAAAAGTAATGCTGAATGTAGTTTTTGAACTATATGAAATAAGTCCACATTTTATAGTAAAGCTAGAAAACGACTTAAAAATTATAGTGCCAACATATTCTCCTACATATTACAAGTTTTCATCTTTCTCTTCCAACAGATGTCTGTGTCACTGCACATGAATTCTATACTCTTAAAAAAGTTTCAGTAAGTTTTTGTTCTTCAGCTGTGTGTTCACTTAATATTCACTAACTTAACAACCACCTCTGAATACTTTCTAACCAAAATGTGAATACAGCAATGGAACAGCATTTAAATAAGTTAGACAATCTTCACAGTAGCTAACAGCAATAAATTGGCTATGCAACTTAAATTTTACCGGTGCTTGCTACTGTCTAACTGATGTCCTAACTGAACCATTGCCAAGCTGATAACTGTCAAATCAGCTACACTAACTGAGAAAGTCATCTTCAGAGATAGTGACTGACCTTGCAGAGTTTCACCTTTAGATTTGGACTGACCTTTTTCATTTTCATTAATTTTAGCAGTGTTACTTTGCATCTGGCTTTTCTTGCCATGGGACAGTCAGTAGTGTAAATGTTAGCGATATTGACTTTGTCACCTAGAATCTCTGTCCTCTCAGTGCCATGTTGCCTTTGAAAGATGCCTTTTATGCTAATCTCTAGTATACGTTCCCCACTGCTTAGTTAAACAGTTTAACTGTTTAAACAATGAAACTGCTTAATTAAATTACTGAATATATTTTAATCAATACAAATAACTTCTTTTGGGGCACTGGCTAAAGCGGTCACTTTGCAACCAAAGGACTTAATTTTGAATTGCACTGCTGACCACTTACACCAGTTGAAAGAAGGAGTGAGCAGTGTCACATGAAATTCGGGGTCATTTGGGACAGCAGGCAGTGTAAGGGTAAAAACTGCTGTTTTTTAACTCATGGAATGCACACATAGACACACTATGTGCTTTTTAGAGTCACTGATTTATCTGAAAAGCATGTCTTTGGACTGTAGAAGAATTCCAAAGCATCAGCAGCAAATCCACAGAAACCCACAAAGAACATGCTAACTCTGGTGAGAAGAATGCTCTCTGACAATACAAAGAAATAATCTGAATTCAAACCTATGCTTAAACAGTCTAAGTGGTGTAAGGCAGTAGTGCTACCTGCTATGCCACCCTGTTTTTATTTATCCAACCAAAAAGAGCAAGCATGCAGAAATCATTTGTGAAAACTGCATCCTTATTGCTTCCAGATAGCCATCTTGTTATGTGTCTCACCTTTGCCTTATGTTATGTCTCTGTTGTGTCCAGGTGATTTACAGGAGAATTTCCCTGGGAGGATTAAAGGAGTTCTGTACAACGTCTGGTCAGCTCTGGTGTAGAAGAGATTGGTGTAACATTACTGCTGAAGTGACATGATTTCCGAAATGACTTCTGTATATTCAAAGTTTCTGTTGAACACCATGAATGGCCATGCGTCCATCTCTATAGCTGGCACTCCAGTGGAGAGAGTGAACAGCTTCAGGTTCCTTGGAGTTAACTTCACTGAGGACCTGTCCTGGTCACGGCACACCAGCGTCATCATCAAGGCGGCAACACAACACCTCTTCTTCCTCCGTTAGCTGAGGAGGTTCGGCATGGACAACAGGATACTTGTCAACTTCTACAGATCTACCATTTATCCTGACTGGCTGTTTCATGGCCTGGTATGGCAGCTGCAGTGCGTCAGACCGTAAAGCTCTGCAAAGAGTGGTCAAGACAGCACAGAGCATTACGAGGACTGATCTGCCAGCCCTGCAGGACCTCTACACCCAGCGGTGCAAGAAGAAGGCACATAACATCCAGAGGGGCAGCAGTCACCCCAGCCACAAACTATTCTCCTTGCTCCCATCCGGAAAACGCTTTAGAAGTGTTCAGACAAGGACAAAAAGGTTCCGGGACAGTTTTTCCCCCCACACCGTAAGACTGCTAAACCACTGACCCCTCCCTCGGACAGTGGGAACAGTCGATCGGGGTCTGTCTGTATGTCTGTCTCCCCCATTGTGTAAAATTAGCGGTGGTATGTTGCTGTAGGTTTGGTTGCTGTGTGCTGTTGGTTTGGCTGCTGTGTCTTCTCTCCCCCCCATGTATATTTTCATACCCTATTCTTATTTATTTACTCTCTTTATTTATTATTATTTATTTTCCTTTTCCTGATTCAAGTATTTATTTAACTTTCCTGTACCTTATTTAAACATTTGCATATTTATGTACATATTTATATTACTGAGGATGCCCGGAAACAAAACTTTTTATGGTGACAACACTGCTATGCTGTGTTGTCCACCCATGACAAATAAACCTTGACTTGATATGCTAATTGTGCGCCTTTGAATTGCCCATACAGCAGCTGGACACAAAGGATTCATAATATAAGACACGTAAGACACATAACAATAGCAAAATAAATCAATGCATGGCTAATAAATAACCATAATAAATAACAGGAGACTAATTTACAGGCCCTGTGACTGTGTGGAAGTAAGCCCAAACCTTAATGCGTGCGGATCCTGGCATTTTAAAGGTTCTTGCTTGAAATGAGCTTTCGTTACCTTCTTGCTCTCCCATGGGGTTGTGAGCTCAGTGATATGTTTTAAATTTTAATTTTATGAACAGCACTACAAGTAGGACAGCGAGACACTGAAGAGCGGAAATGTAAGTTATTCAACTCTCAGGAGGAGAACAGCGCCCCCGTGCGATGTTACGTGTCACTGGCACAAGCAGAAGCTGCCGGTGGGAAAAGTTCACGTGTTAGCTGAAGACCCCCCCCCTCGGAAATATTTTAAATCAATTCTTCTGGTCAATTTACAGAGCTTATATTGTTGAGAATAGCAGTCAGTGTTTTAAAACATTAAAAAAATAATCTAACACATTCGTTTTAATTACCTTTTAAAAATTTTGTAAGGATTTATGTTACTGTATGGTTTATATATGCAGTATGCAAGGAGAGCCAGAGTTAAGCGTGTTAAATAGCTTTTAAATCATTTGAAGCAAATATTTTTTCATTGCTCTTTTAATTATGTCTTTTAGTTTGTACGATGGTCAGTTTGAGATGATAAGAGTCGAAAGACCGTAGCACTAATCGCTCTGCAAGCTGCAGCTTTTTTTCCGGGGGGGGGGGGGGGTTACCAGAGCCTTTTCCAACCTACAGCACGTTCTATTATCGTCGCATTCTATAATACTCAAAGTAAAAAAAAAAACTCCTCAACGAAAGAACTGTGCAAGCCACAAATTTAAAGGAATTGAGCTGATTTTAAATGGCTATTTATTTTTCACCCCTTGTTAAATGTTTTCTGTGCTGTCTTCTATGTTGAGCGGACAGACTGAATTTCCTTGGAGGATTTAATATCATTTTATGCTCTCCTATTGTACCCTGTTCGAAACACACCTATATCTGTAGAATGGTGTAACCCCTGAGTTTGGGGCTTTGCTCCCTCCAAGGCTCTGTGGCGCAATGGATAGCGCATTGGACTTCTAGACAACGACAACGTGTGGTCATTCAAAGGTTGTGGGTTCGAGTCCCACCAGGGTCGCGAGCTTTTGTCCAATTCAGGGGCACTGAATCTCTGTTCCTGAATTTAGATTTACAAATAGAAACAATCAATAATGTTCTACTCAATATTCTGGTCAACAAATATTGATTGGTCCTGAGCTCTTTGCAAACACATACCACTTCTAAAAGAAACCAAAGTTTCCACGCGTTTCATATACACAGCAGAGCGATTAGAAGAGCGTGTTTCTGCCCATTCACTCTTTTCCATCTTGACGTGGTTAAACTCAATTACAAAGTTAAAACTGTGACATATTAAGATTAAACACCTACTGTATATGCCATGATATTGTTTGTTATGATATATGATATCAGAAATAAAAAGTTACAACTGCATGGTATCCCAAACTATGGGCTCCTGATGGTCATTTCCATTCATTTTTATGTTAAGGTCAATTGAAAGACTAAATACATAGTGATATGTCAGACAAAATCTATCATAGCAGTAACACATATTACATGTAGTCATCTATAAGTGTTGAAATGCTTACTTTATTTTTTAATCTACTGTACATCATGACATTTTCCATCTTATATTCAACAGCTGATGAGGTCCTTAAGGCCTCTCTTTATTAAGGTTATAAAGTTAAATAAGGACAAGTTAGACCCAAATTACAAAAATAAACATCTTTATTGAAATAAAATATATGTACAAAATTATAGCTGGGTAAATATATAAATAATTTTATTCATATGTACATTTCAGTTTGCAATATATGATTAATGTTAGTGAAAGAACATGAAAGCTACAGCTTTTTTATTTAATCTTAGACAGAAATAAAAGAAAACGTAGACAAAAGACATTAATTTAAAGGATAACAACAATAGGTATAATATAAGAAGAACTTAATAAAGATCATGAGAGGCCTCTTCTAGAAGCTTTGACTTGTATTTCTTTTTGATTTGCCTCATTTAAAGGGACAGTCATTTGTATTTTTCAACACTAGTTGTCACCATCACTGCTTCAGAACTCCTTGGATTGTGTTGCATCTTACTCGTTGTTTCATCTCCACCCTACGTGGCTCTGGATAGGACCCCTGACTAGTCCAACTGGTAAGGCCCCCCATCTGAGCACCTCACAGAACTTTTATTTAAAGTGGGTAGCCACAGCTGTTTTGCCCCTTTCCAGTTTTTGTATTTACATTTGTAAACTTCAGCTCCAGGGTCTCCACGGCAGTTGGATGGGATCAGGGAAAAGCTGCCGACGTTGTGTGCTGCCCTGTCCCATTTTGGATGGAGACAGGAGCACAGGGGGTGGGCGGCTCAGAGGAGTGACCTGGGGCCTAATAAAAGACGGGCCCACCCTTAGAGAAACCTTTGGACCTAAGGTGGGGGCAGCAGAAACAGGAAGTGAGGAGATGGAGGGAGGAGTGGAGGAGGAATCAGGGGACAGAGGTGACACATTTTGGGGGAAGGGGAAATGGCAGGGAACAGAGAGATATGGGGGAGGGCTGTTGAGTGTAGAGGAGCTATTGGAGTAACACGGAGAAGGAGGTGGGGAGATGGAATATGGTGGTGATGGGTATGGAGGAGCAATTGGCTGGCTCCAGGGATGATGGTGGATCATAGAAGATAGCTGGAAGAAAGGAATTGCTGTTTTGGAATTGGAGAAGGATTCTGGTCTCCGGTAGGCCATGTTGCTTGTCACTGATTTCCCATCATCCATAGAGCGCAGTGTCTCTGTTGCGCTGAACCACAGTGGGCGGTCACAAGGGGATGTCTGAGCCTGACCTCCCCAGGCAGGTGAGCAGTTCTGAGGCTTCTGGTACTGCCCCAAAGCTCGCGTGAAGTTCTCCCTCATGGAGGGCTTGACGCAGTCAATGAAGCTGGTGAGCTGGGAAGCACACTGCCTGTAGCCAGCCATGTAGATGGGGCTGAATAAGGGCCACTCTTGCTCCTGTCTCGCATCAGCCAGGCTGTTCCTCACAGCACTCTCAGCTGTCCCACTCTCAGCTCCACCCACTGGATCTGTAAGATGGGAGGAATACAGGGGGCAGACAAGAGACCAGAGAGAAAGAGAAACAAAGCATGACAAGAAAATATAGAGAAAAAAGTAGGAAAATATTAAAATTAAAATTAGCAATAGTTAGGGAAGTTGAAAAGTTGGGAATTTTTAAACAGAAGATACATACACAAGACCAGTTTTAATAAGGTCCAAAAAAGTGATCATAAGAGGGAAGAAGGTGAAGAACATAAGTTATATTCAAGGCAGTAGGTATTAAACAAGTGCACAGTCATAAGGTGGAGGTCAGGAAGACAGGGAAAGAAAGAAGAGAACAGACATTCATGATAATTACATATAGCCTGGTTAGAGACACAAAGCAGTTCAAAGTCAGTACTTTCTCATGTACTGTATGTTTTTTAATGTTTTATTCAATTAACTGATGACTTTTCTCCACTATGACTTACAATATCTGATCTGTATAAGTTGTGATTGTGTCCCCAGTCAGCTGGGTAATTTTACTGGACCCCTTCATGGTCAATGACTGCAGAGATTCAAACCTATGTCTGTCCGAAGGCTACCCCACCGGCCGTCCCATATTTAGTGATACAGATCTTCTATTGTAAGCAATCATTTGTGGAATTTGCATTAAACCGCGCACGACTTTATAAAATCTGCGCCATTTGGTACTTAAACCTCGTTCAAAGCTGAAAACGTGGGGTTTGAAAAAAAAGGATCTTTAGACCTTAAACCAAAAAACGTGTGATTTTAGGCCAACTTCATATATACATATACGCAGAAAACTGTTAATCTGTATATTTTATACGAATTTGCGGTAGCGATTTTTAATTGGTGAAACGGTTCGCCGAAGAGCTCGGTTTGCACCCAGGAGGCGGCATAAACAAACTGACAAAGAGTTGAGCAAATATACGCTCAAAAGTGCAAAACCCAACGGAAATGTGTTAAGGATTCTCAGATTTTATGGTGCCAAGGTTTCCCACTTTTTAATTATATTAATGTAGTTTCTCCTTCGTTTACTTGCTAAGTGTACTCTGTAGGCATCACTTCGACCGACCCTAGTGAATGCAAAGTAGACCAAAGTTACAAACTTGCTCATTAAAATCTCTGCTGTGAAAGACCTGTGTCTCTACGACGGGTGGTCTTTCTCTGGGTTTCTCTGGAACATTCCTCCTCCTTATACATATCACAGCTGTCCTTGGGGGCAGCACAGCACACGTGCTGCTCCGCTGGGAGTCACGCCACCACGAAAGAGGAGGGTGAAAGTTACCTGCCCGTCCACCCCCGGCCATCCTTTTCCGCAGATACTCCACCGTCAGCTCCAGGATCTCCGCCTTCTCCAGCTTTGGGTTCCGCAGACGCTGTGGGCGGGTTTCCATTGAGTCTTACATTCGTTTTTCATCGTTTAAGATAAAAGAACGTTCATTCGGACCAGAGGCGATCGTGGAATTACCGAGTCCTTTGTGTAGCTCATGAGCAGCGTCCTCAACTCCTCCAGACTGTGGTTCATTCTGTCTCTCCTCTTCTTTTCTATGACGGGCTTCATGACCTTCAGACACATTCATCAAAGAGCTTACACATATTACAAACTAAATTTTGCATTTGCATGAACCGTAACCGACGCGACCAGACCGACATCCAGCGTATTTCTCGACCCTGCACGTCTGCCTCCAAAGCACTAGGCAGACAGCGCCAAACCTCACGCAGCTTTAGGGTCACCGCCTCAATTGGGTCGCATGTGCACACTGTGGTTACAAACTGCCGAACCCACGCACTTGCGTTGAATATGTAGATTCCAGACCGAATGGCTGGGATTCGAACCAACGTACGAGTGCACATCCTCAAAAGCGCTGAGGTACTGGAGCTATCCGCAGGCCACAACATCAACACGGCAGCAAGTTTTCAAACTCTTATTTGGGGAGGGGGGGGGGGGTCATTCCAGTAAACGGATAAAATACAGCCAAAAAAACAAAAACTTCCGGCCTTCAATATATCAACACATCACAATTACGGTAAGATCCGCATAAATTATATAAAATTATAGACACAAGAACTGTGTCCAAGGGGGACTCCACGGGGGGTTAATATTCTATAACGTAGACAGAAGCACTTTAAAAGATTAGAAACACTGTTGTCAAAGGCTGGAAGATTTTCATAAATCTGTTTATCTATTTATTTGCGAGTTTATAAATCTTACAAAAACATTCAAACGTCAAAGCTGAAAAATCTGTTCAGCCGCCCTGTCTCTAGTATCACTACGCCCCTTATATTCCATAAACTCAGCAACAAACATTTACGAAATACATTGCAGTTACGCACAGAACTAAACTGTAAATGTAACAATACGCATCACTGAAAAGAAATTCAGGAAAGAACTCGAGATAATGGGAGGAAACCAGAGCACCCAGAAAGCATTTATGCAGTGAAGCCATACAAGCCCACCCAGGATGCAAACCCACTCCTAAACACCGCGGCAAATAGAGAAGCAGCAGCACTACCAGCTGTGCCATCGTATCAACCCGAGCGTTACGTGAAAAAATGAATGAATGATCGAATGAATGAAAAACCCAGCGTCGTCTGGGTAAAGCTGAGGCCACGCTAGTGCGCATAAGATTCCACTACCCTGTAGCTTTTCACAATACAACGCAAAATTTGAGAAAAAAATAAATATTTAATAGACAGTTTTATAGTCAGTGTAATACAAATTAATAGTTAATCTCCAAAGGGGAGAATATTTGTTCCTAAGAAAAAATACTACTGTTTCTGAACAGCAAAGAAAACTGCCGCGTATTCAAAACTCACCCTTCTACCTCCCCTTGAATCATTCTTGCTTAAATCCTTCATGATTTTCTTTCAGCCGTTTTTAAAAATCTGGACAAACAATGGCATCAAGTGTTTTTCTTTTGCCAATTTTAGATCCTTGAGTTTGAAGGGACGATGGGCAAGAAAGCATTCGACACACACAGGAACTAAAGAGTGAGGAGCGGTATTCCTCTGCGCCATTTATACGGCCCACCTCGTCTAGGGCCATTGGCTGAGTGGGTGACAATGACGTTGAAGTCCCTCTGCCCACCTTCCTCCAGCCCCTCCACTCTGGCACCATTAAAAGAGATGTCTACCTGGTTATTGGGTAGATTGTCTGTAAAGATAAGGAAATGGTCCCAAAAGTGCTCAAGTCGTAAGAAGTTTCAGAATTATTCTTCTTTACATAAGATAGCATCGTGAAGGAGAGCGTGTACTCGATAAACATTAATAGGTTGTTTTAAAAATTAATTAGAATTTTTATAAAATTCCAATCAGATCATTTCATGTTCTGTAATGTTTTAAAATAATTCCCAAATGAAATAATACTGCAGACGAAAAAACATGCATATTCTTTGATAATATCTTTTCTAAAAAAAACTGCAATTATTTTAATATTTGAGTATGACAGTAAGGATTATTTATAGTGGAAAAATTATCACTTAAATTCATGCGCACCACACGTTCCCTCAGTGAAGCAAGTAGTGAATTGCATTTTGTATCTCCATTGTTATCATTGCTAACATTTTGGCACCCCGAATACCTGACAAATTGTTCCACCGCTTAAGTTTGTTGTGCATTTTCTGTCTTGCCGACTATTACGATGAAGACGGAGCTGTGATCGAGATCCAAGACTCTACGAAAACATGAATGATTCTGAAATTCTCAGTATGACCGTAAGAGCCTTACAGCCAACAGTTGTGCCCTTTGCTACCAAGGGGGTGAGAAGTGGTCACACCTGTCCGCGCCACGAGCGCCACTGGCCAGTTTGGCCACGCGCATTTGGCGCATTTTACGCGAGTAAGAAAAGCAAGAGGAGCCTTAATAAAATTTGTCCAGATTGCCCCTTCTCGCTGTCTCACCTTCTTTTGACTCTAACAGCTTATTGTCCGTGAAATGAAGGAATAAATTATTGTGCTTTAATAAATCTGTGCGGATAAATGAGGTGCGTGTAAGCAATCCGGGTTTATTATCTTATGGTACCCAGATTAAACAATGCACGTTTTACAGTTGCATTATTCGTCTTCTTAATCGGTGTTCCCTGCTCGTTCTCAGAATTAACACAGCAATATGAAAGAAAGTGGTGATTCAAATCCAGATGGACAGAGGACACAACCCTAAAAGTGGTTACGCGTTGCGCCGTGCGCTGAGTGGAAGAGCATCCCGCCTCTAGTTTGCGCACTTTGCTGCTTTTCTGACTGTATAGGAAGGAATGACAATGAGAAAGAGAATGGCGCAGCTTTCCCGTGGGAACAGGACCCAGAGTGGAGTGTGTGTGGAGAGTAAGTGAGAGAAAGCACACGACGGCACCATTCACGGCTCCAAGACAGACTGCAGCCTTTACGACGTGTGAACCGTCACTACAACTCTGGGAAGTGTGGCATGTGGCCAGCGCGGGGTACTGCCTCCTGTTCATGCTCAGACTTCGAGGTTTGTTTAAACCATAGAAAGATAGAAACAGTGAGGTGGCTGACTTGTGCCCAGCAGTGTGCGTCACGAAGGGAAAGGACACCTCGGCAGTGACGTCGCGGATGCTGAAGGCCTGGGCCGGGTAGCACCTCGTCGTTAAGTGTGCCGCAACTGTGCACTTGGGTGCTCCTCAGCTTTGGCCACTCGTTTCACACAGAGCTGCCAAGGCTCAAGCGCCACGAGCAAATGGTGGAAACGCTGCTTAAAATACTGTAGTCTCGTTTGCATTTCTTTTCAGTTTAAATAAAATATTATAATACCAGTAAATGACAGTTAGGATAGTTACTCTTATTACTGTTCTCCTTTTTCCTCATTTCTGAGTATTTTCTGGTTGCCAATCATTCAGCCTGTAATGGTGGTTCACGTTGTGCCCCAAAATGAGAATATGGCAGGAAGGAGTAGTTTCTACTTTTTTCCATGGAAAATGTTTATATGTAAATGTATAAATAGACACTTTGTAGCTACAGAATTATTATTGTGTTTTTCAGCCATTACCCCAGCCTGGGCTTTCCGTGATATTCACAAATGAAACTGAATCTTACTTTTAAATGTTAAACATGCCAGAGCTAAATTTCTGATAGTGTTAAATGAATATTTTTATTTTTTGTTTTATAATAACAGTTTTCACTTCATCAGTGTTAAAGTGAATGTAACTTTCTCTTGTGGAAGTAAAAGACCACTCAGGGCACCAACAACTAGTAGACAAAATTCCATTACCTTCATTTCATAGCGACCACCGGGAGAGCCCCACACTGAGGAGGGAGTCTCCCTGAGCAGCCCCATTTCCCTCATACATATGCATTTCTGGGTGTTATTTGA
This sequence comes from Heterotis niloticus, assembly GCA_018136845.1. Taxonomy (NCBI): domain Eukaryota; kingdom Metazoa; phylum Chordata; class Actinopteri; order Osteoglossiformes; family Osteoglossidae; genus Heterotis; species Heterotis niloticus. The sequence continues at coordinate 16,287,603 of CM030888.1, read as the reverse complement.
GTACCCTTCCACTTTTCCACAGCTACACACATGTCCTTGGACCACTCAGCAACAGTCTCTAGGTGTTATCAGCATATGTCCAAACTTCCCTTATCTTCTTCTCTGTAACTGCTGCTTACTATCTATTTCTCATGTGCTAGTTTTCTTTCTGCTTGTATCTTGCAGGAGAGTGCAGCTTTGTATCCCATGTGCACAAAGCCTGTTGCTTAACACATGCTACTAAAGCGAATACAAAAGAATAACTTTAAACAGTTCACATATTGTTCATTATTCCATACCCTTTTATCACTTCCAACATAAAAGTTCTTTTCTAGTAATATAGGAAGTACAGCTGTCACCTTGAAATGGAAAAAACAGGAGTTGGTGTCATGGCTGATTTCTAAGTTGGCCACTTAGAAAAAAGCCATGACACCAGCTTTTGTTTTTTCTTTTAGCTTTGGTATGGAAACTCACCACTTGATTCTAAGGTGTCAAAAGGACTAACAAAAAGGGGAAATAATTAAAGCAGAGACCTCTAAGAAAAGGTCAACCACATAATAACCTGTCATGGACGTATTTGAATCTTGATGACATTGGGACTCTAGTCTGTTCTGTTGACAGCTATTCCAGTTCACCTTCAGATATAAATTTAATAGCATGAATGAAAAACATAATTTCAACAGAGCCATATGAGCATTATGAGTTTTTTGTCCAAATAAATGGTATCAAAGCTCAGTTGGCAAAGTTGGATGAGTTAGATAATGTCATTGCCAAACTAAAGAAACTTTCCTCTTCCTCTGCAGCCATAAATAAACTCAACAAAACTCTCTGGTTTAACCAATCTCATAAATAGCTTTGAAACTCATTGTAGAGTTTGCATGTTCTCCCTGTGTTTGCAAGTCAAACATGCATGAAGTTGGTAATAGTAAATATCCTCTGTTCCTCCTTGCCAAGGAAACCATGCCTGTGTCCACTATGAAAAGGACCCTGTGGCACTTCCATACACAGTATTTTGTTATTTTGGTCTATAGCTCAAGTTTCCTTTATAGAAACAGCATATGGATAACACAAGTGAAGATTTTTGTTTTTGGTTTGTAGAACTTCGTTCAACTGTTTTACTTTGTAGCAAAAAACAAATCACAGATATGACACAAAACTTTTTTTTAACAGCTGAACATTCTGGCTTTGTAAAACATACCTCAAAAAAATTGAATGAAATTGTTGTTCATATAACACACACAGTGCCAAATACCAGGAGCTCAGTTTATAAAGGGGGATCCTGATGCCTATCTAACCCGTCCTAAGCCCCCCCCCCCCCGCACGCTTACAATCCGCTACTCACCGGCTAACTAGCGTCAACCAACCATAAGGCCAACCATGGTGTGGCGCAGCAATGGCGTGTCATCTCATTGGGGTTATCAAGTGGGCACCTTCCTTCGTCGGCATTTCGTCGAATTATGCCCACGACACCTCCAGAAGGCTCAACCGCGGCTCAGGCGTCCCGGAGGTGCTCCCCTCCATTACCGCACGCACCACTACGCCACCCCGCCGCTTCTCACATTACCGACCCTTTACCTCAGCGTCCTCACCCTTACCGCTCTTTCTACCCGCCGACTCATTGCAATCAATGGCACATTTTTTTCAGATCAAGTAGAGGAAAAAATGATGGAATCATGAACCAAAAAAATCACAATTAGTACTTTCTTGCACCATCTCTGGCTTTTATGACAGTTTGAATTCTTTGAGGCATAGACTTCACTCATGAAAAACAATATTCTTCATCAGTTAGGTTCTAGCTTTCTCATATAGCAGTTGACAGATCCGCTTTACAAGATGGAGCCTTGTCATGAACCATTTTTTTAATTTCCGCCATAAATTTTCAATTGGCTTGAGATCCGGACTGTTTGCTGGCCATGTCACTGAGTTGATATGCCTTTCCTGAAGAAAATTTTTAATGCTCTTTGGTCTGTGGCAAGATGCATAATCATCCTGAAAAATGACTTCACCCTCAGCAAACCTACTTTGGAGTAATTGAATGAGAAAAGTGTCCAAAATTTCAATGTACACCTGTGCATTTACTGTAGAGGTAATGACTGCCGTCTCCCCTAGTCCTTTACTTGACATGCAACTCCATATCATCAATGACTGGAAATTTGCTTGTTTTCTTCAGGCAGTCAACTTTATATGTTTCATTGGAATGGCACCAAACAAAAGTTCCAGCATCATTTCCTTGGCCAATGCAGATTCATGATTCATCACTGAATATCACTTTCATCCAATCATCCACAGCCCATGACTGCTTCTCTTTTGTCAACTGTAACCTTGTTTTTGTCTGTTTAGGTGTTAATGATAGTTTACGTTTGGTTTTTCTTGATGTAAATCCCATTTCCTTCATCTAGTTTCTTACAGTTTGGTCACAAACATTGACTCCTGTTTCTACCCATTTGTTTTTCATTTCTTTTGCTGTGCATTTTCTGTTTTCAAGGAATATTGCTTTGAGTTTTCTGTCTTGACGCTTTGACATCGTCCTTGGTCTACCTGCATGTTTCCCTTTTACAACCTTCCCGTTTTATTTGTACTTGCTCCAAATGTTAGACACAGCCGACTGGAAACAACCAACATCTTTTGCCACACTCTGTGTTGAATTACCTTCTTGAGGGAGTTTTATGATCCTTTCCATTGTTTCAACTGACAGCTCTCTTGTTGGGGCCATGTTTCCTGTCAGTCAGACAGGTGCAACAGCTCCTTAAAATCTACAAGCACTCTCTTTTAACTGCAGATTATTTTGCATATTTAGACTTGTGCAGGTATTTGTTTTAGAAACACAAATTACATGGTGATTCCATAATTTTTTCCTCATCACATTTTTTGCCAGGGGTTGTATTTGTCAGGAAGTTGATGATCCACTGACAAGTGGAGGCAGGCAGAGTGAGCTGGGCAAGTTTACTTTGGAAAAAAATTGATGTGGTAGAAGTGAGAGTCAAACCCATGCCTCTACTCAGAGACCAGAACACTCACAGCAGAAGTTAAGGTTGTTAACCTTGAGTCTGGCACCTTAGCTCACTCAGCCATCCTGACACAATAAGATGCTTAGGAGTCTGTAGTGTTTTGCAGTCTAGATGAACTGTTACATAAAGAAACAGTCATTTAAATTTGTATTTAGATATAAATAATGGTTTATGGTACTGATAGAAAATGTAAATACATCTGTGTTTTCAGTTCTAGTGTAACTACCACCTCGTTCTCCATGACATTTTCATGAATACTCTACTTCTTTCGGCTGCTCCCGTTAGGGGTCGCCACAGTGGATCAATTGTTTCCACTTCTTCCTGTCCTCTGCATTTCTCTCTGTCACCCCCACCACTTGCATGTCCTCCTTCACCACATCCATAAATCTCCTCTTAGGCCTTCCTCTCTTCCTGTTGCCTGGCAGCTCCATCCCTAGCATCCTTCTCCCGATATATCCAGAATCTCTCCTCTGCACATGTCCAAACCAACGCAATCTCGCCTCTCTGACTTTGTCTCCAAACCGTCTAACCTGTGCTGCCCCTCTAATATACTAATTTCTAATCCTGTCCATCTTCGTCACACCCAATACAAACCTTAACATCTTTAACTCTGTCACCTCTAGCTCTGCCTCCTGTCTTTTGGTCAGTGCCACTGTCTCCAACCCATAAAGCATAGCTGGTCTCACTACCATCTTATAGACCTTCCCTTTCACTCTTGCTGGTACCCTTCTGTCACAAATCACTCCTGACACTCTTCTCCACCCACTCCACCCTGCCTGCACTCTCTTCTTCACCTCTCTTCCACACTTCCCATTACTCTGGACTGTTGATCCTAAGTATTTAAATTCACCCACCTTCGCCAACTCTATTCCCTGCATCCTCACCATTCCTCTGTCCTCCCTCTCATTTATGCACATGTATTCTGTCTTAGTCCTACTGACCTTCATTCCTCTTCTCTCTAGAGCATATCTCCACCTCTCCAGGGTCTCCTCAACCTGCTCCCTACTCTCACTACAGATCACAATGTCATCCGCAAACATTATAGTCCATGGTGACTCCTGTCTGATCTCATCTGTCAACCTGTCCATTACCATTGCAAACAAGAAAGGACTCAAAGCTGATCCTTGATGTAATCCTACCCCCACCTTGAAAGCATCCGTCACTCCTACCGCAGACCTCACCAGTGTCATACTTTCCTTGTACATATCCTGTACCACTCTTACATACTTCTCTGGCACCCCCGACTTCCTCATACAATACCACAGCTCCTCTCTAGGTACCCTGTCATATGCTTTCTCTAAGTCCACGAAGACACAATGCAACTCCTTCTTACCTTCTCGGTACTTCTCCATCAAGACCCTCAGAGCAAACATTGCATCTGTAGTACTCCTTCTCGGCATGAAGCCATACTGCTGCTCACTAATCGTCACCTCCATTCTTAACCTAGCTTCCACTACTCTTTCCCATAACTTCATGCTGTGGCTGATCAGTTTTATCCCTCTGTAGTTACTACAGCTCTGCACATCACCCTTATTCTTAAAAATTGGTACCAGTACACTTCTTCTCCACTCCTCAGGCATCATCTCACTTTCCAAGATTCCATTAAACAATCTAGTTAAAAACTCCACTGCCATCTCTCCTAAACACTTCCATGCTTCCACAGGTATGTCATCTGGGCCAACAGCCTTTCCATTCTTCATCCTCTCCATAGCTGTCCTAACTTCCTCCTTGCTAATCCATTGCACTCCCCTATTCATAATCCCTACATCATCCGATCTTCTCTCTCTCTTGTTCTCTTCATTCATCAGCCCCTCAAAGTACTCTTTCCATCTGTTCAACACACTCTCCTTGCTTGTGAGTACGTTTCCATCGCTATCCTTTATCACCCTAACCTGCTGCACATCTTTCCCAGCTCGGTCCCTCTGCCTAGCTAATTGGTACAGGTCCTTTTCTCCCTCCTTAGTGTCCAACCTCTTATACAATTCACCATACGCCTTTTCTTTAGCCTTTAGCCACCTCACTCTTCACCCTACACCTCATCTCCTTGTATTCTTGTGTACATTCTTCATCTCTCTGTCTATCCCACTTCTTCTTCGCCAGCCTCTTCCTCTGTATACTCTCTGTACTTCCTCATTCCACCACCAGGTTTCCTTGTCCTCCTTCCTCTGTCCAGATGTCACACCAAGCACCTTTCTAGCTGTCTCCCTTACCACTTCCGCTGTAGATGTCCAGCTCACTGGTAACTTTTCACTGCCACCCAATGCCTGTCTTAATTCCTCCCTGAACTCCACCTTATAGTTTTCCTTTTTCAACTTCCACCATTTGATCCTTGGTTCTGCCCTCACTCTCCTTCTCTTTTTGATCTCCAATGTCATCCTACAAACCACCATCCTATGCTGCCTAACTACGCTTTCCCCTGCCACCAGTAGTTGCAGTCTACAGTCTCCTTCAGTCTGGCCCTCCTGCATAAGATATAGTCCACCTGTGTGCATCTTCCTCCACTCTTGTACGTCACCCTGTGTTCCTCCCTCTTCTTAAAATATGTGTTTACCACAGCCATGTCCATCCTTTTTGTAAAATCCACTGTCATTTGACATTCTGCGTTCCTCTCCTTGACACCATACCTACCCATCACCTCCTCATCTCCTCTGTTCCCTTCACCAACATGTCCATTGAAATCTGCTCCAATCACCACTCTCTCTCCCTCAGGTACACTCTTCACCACTTCATCCATATCACTCCAGAATTCTTCTTTCACATCCATCTCACACCCAACTTGCGGGGCATATGCACTAACAACATTCAGCATCACACCATCAATTTCCAGTTTCATAACCATCACTCTGTCAGACACTCGCTTCACCTCCAAGACACTCTTTACATACTGTTCCTTCAGGATAATCCCTACCCCGTTTCTCCTCCCATCCACACCATGGTAAAACAGTTTAAACCCCCCTCCAATGCACCTAGCCTTACTCCCCTTCCATTTGGTCTCTTGCACACACAATATATCAACCTTCCTTCTCTCCATCATATCAGCAAGCTCTCTCCCTTTACCAGTCATACTACCAACATTCAAAGTTCCTATCCTCACGTCCACTCTCTTAACCTTCCTCCTCTCCTCCTTCCTCTGGACATGCCTTCCTCCTCTCTTCCTCCTTCTTTGGCCAGCAGTAGCCCAATTTCCGCCAGCACCCTGTCGGCTAGCAGTGCTGGTGGCGGTCGTTGTTAACCCGGGCCTCGACCGATCCGGTGTGGAAATTTCTATTTTTGTCCGCATGTTTGGTTTGGCAAAATTTTTACGCCGGATGCCCTTCCTGACGCAACCCTCTCCATTTCCAGGCTTGGGACCGGCACAAAGAAATGCACTAGTTTGTGCATCCCCTTGTGGCTGGATTATATCCAGAATGAAATATAAAACACATAAATCAATTATTTAATCTAATCTAGGTAAAGTACTATGGTTAAAAAATTTACTATTTGCAGACATTGGCAAATATTTCCTAAATTCATCACAAAGGAAAACAGTTGAAATTCAAAGAAACTGAATGAAGTCTGTTGCACAGTCATACCCTAACATACAGTCAGCTGGGTTACAAGAATTTTACTTGAATTATTTGGGAACATATTTAGAGAATTTTTAATTTTATTGGTGCCTTAATGGATTTTAAGCTTTAGAATCCATTGTTATTTATTATTCATATCTCTTTTACTGTTTTGGTGTGTTAGCAAATTCACTTGCAGAATTGACCTTTATGAGGTGAAACCTGATGTTTTTTATGGGCAATATGTCTATGTGTTCTTTGTGAATTTATTATTGTCTGTGGTTTTATTTTGCTTTATTTTTTGTGAATTTATTGTATAAGCCCTGCTGTATACTGGTTGTTGATGCTTCATTCATGGAGATATATTTATATTGTTCGTCTGTAAAATTAATAGGAGTGTATCAAGAATGATGCCCTGACAGTTAGCTTTGTAGTCACACTTTCAACTTGTTTTTTGTAATTATTTGGATTTGTCAATAAAGTGGAAAGAAAAAATGTCAAGAATTTGGCTTCATACAGAGTTTTGTTAACTACCTCAACATTGGCTTATGAAGCATTTATTTACCCTTTTGAGGACTGAATTTGTATTTGAACTGCTCCAAAAGCTGAGCAGTGCAAGACCAGAGCCACCCTATGGTTGTCTTCAACATCATAGCTTTGTTCATACTGCATTAAATTCTTATCCTCCTTTACCCTTTGTTTGCTATTTTTGCCTGTTATAATCTCAGGAATCATAGGCCCTATCTAGGCCATTCACCCCATGTCAGATTGGTAAGTGTGAATTCATTGGTCCTGTTTTAATGATTAAAGATTAATAATTAATGTGTGTTTTTTGCATTAAAGCTTCTATTAATAGACAAAATTGAGTAATTTTGTGTATTAATAGAAGCTTTAATGCAGAAAACATTAGATATATATTATATATATAGTGTTTTGAGTATTTGTTAAGTGTATGGTATGTAATCCCTACAAAAAAGACAAACAGGTGTAGGTAGACCACCATGTAGTATTACAGAGTAATTAATGAAAGGAAACTGACTTGTGTTTTTTAATGATAGATACTAACTGCTGAATGAACTATACACAATTTAATGGTATTTCGTCACATTTTACCCTAAATAGGGGTCCCTTTACAATTTAAAAAAATGTTTTAAAAATTTCATGGAATCTAATTTACCATACAAAGGATTTTTCAGAAGCCCATTGCGTACTTTGGAGGGAAGTGTGTAAATGAACAAACTGGTCCAGTCTTGGCCAAAGGATTGTAAACGTATAGAAGGACAATAACTAAAGTACCTTTAGGAAAACCCCAGTTTTAATTTAAAAATAAGGAAAAGGTGAAAAGCCAGAAGGACACTGTGTGTAGTAATTTCAGTTGGAGATCTAATACAAATTGAAAACATGCTCACAACAACTAGACTTCAGACAACCAGCTGTAAACTGTTGGTATAAAACTAGGACAAAGCCATATTTTTAATGTCAAACCAAGCCTATCCACTAATGCTATCACTGGAAATTCTGCAATGTGACACTACAGTGGCTAGGAGTTATACACACAGAGAGCTATCTGAGGGTATCCTCTGCAAGAATGTTGAGATGCTCAGCACAACACCTCTGCATCTCTTCAATACAGCAAATAGGCACAGACTCACAGAAAGCCTTGTGAAGGCTCGTCTACTTCTTGCTCAGTTCTGGAAAACTGTCAATCTCTTTTTGTTATTTCCTGTATATAGTCAAAATCCCTTTAGTCCCTTGATATCTCACTGTGTTTGGCAGCATTTTGAGGACCTTGCAAATAAATTCCAGTACTTCCAGTCTCATCTACTACTGTGAAAAGCTTGTTACCAAATATTCTTCCATAGTGACTTGTCTCCAGCAGAGTTAAACAAAGCCAGCTGATGTAGCATAAGATGTGCTGTGGGCAGCCCTGAGACTCACGTTCACTATTTACCCAAAAAGGAGAGATGTTGTGGTTTCTCTGGTAAGGTAACTGAAACACTTTTCCAGATGCAACAGCTGGAACCCTGCCCTCCCTGTCAGCTAGGACTGTTTAAGGATATCCACTAGAATGGGGGTAAACTTAGCTCAGAATATTAGTAGAACGCAGTTCCCTTCTGTACAGGATTGATGTAACATGTCTTGCCTTAGAAAGGCAAGTTGTATCTTTTTTATTTTCCTAAATGCATCAGAATGGACTCTGCAGGATGGCAAAAGTATCTAGTATACAAGCCTGTCCAGCATGATAGTTATGATTTCTCATATGATTGATTTCTCAGATATGATTTCATCTATATCTCAGATTTAAAGCCTTTTATTTAAAAGCAATAGACAGCTGAAGCATGCAATAAAATCTATTACATAAAATCTAAATTAAAACCAATAAATTTCAATTCTGGATAACAGTCTTTTTGTTCTTGTGATCTGGAGTTTGGTCATTTTAGCTTGTGGTTTGGCTAGTTTGTTACTTGGCATGTTAATAATTAGATTTGTAATTCATTGTGTTTTGTGTGTGTACTTTTAAATTGTGATTTGTTGCATGGAGAGTTGTGACCAATTTATTTTTGTGTATTTTGGTTAGTTGGTTTAGAGCAATATAGTTATTAGGAGTGGAAGACTATCTTTTGGCTTTATTTTTTTTTCTTTCCATTGTAAAAGGTAGGTATGTTATCTTTTGTTCTTCACATGACAGAATACTTAATTTGTTTATCACCTGGGACACGTTAGAGCACAACACCATTATATTTGTATATTTTCACATTATCATTAACATACTTAATCCTTTTTTTCTATTTTTATGCATGGCCCCTTCACCACCCTAGCACCTGACCAAGCCTAACACCAAGAAGGGGTCGGAACATCCTTGTTCATGGGCAGAGCAACAGCTGTCAGTTGATTCAACAGAATTTATTTGCTATTGCCTCCCTGGACCAATTCACTCTTTGGTCCCAGGAAGTATCTGATCACCCAGTGACCTGACATTGGAGCCTGCATCCTGGATCTTTGTAGGGGGGTGGGGGGATATGGTATAGACTGTCAAGTATACAAAAAATAGCAAAAAGCAGCTGACATGAGATACTTCTTTGTATGCCCTACTGTCAGGGATATAATGGTCATCATCACAATAAACTGCCTTGTAGGGCTAAGAATAGAAATAGACACAAACTACTTTATTCACTTAGATGACACTTTCTCCAAAGTAATTTATACTGATTTTGCCATTTTCATAGCTGGGTATTGTTTGCTGTATTAGTTCAGGCTAAGCATTGTCCTTGAGGGTATTAGAGTAGGATGTAGAACTTGAACCTGGGACTTTGATGGGCCAAAACAGCAATTCTAAACACTTTATAACCTGCTGTCCCTCCAAACTAACTCAAAGAACACCTCAGGTGGGGCAAGATGGAGCAGAAAGAACCCAGTTTTTGCTATCACTTCAAATCTCTTGAGAAACTAATTTTCATGATAAAAAGACATTTGCAGTCCCTTTACCCCATTAACAGTGATCACTAGACAAATATACAGTAGCTGCAAGATTCTGGGTTCAAGGAAGTAGCCCCAGTTCCTTCGCAAAACCATATACAGTAGCTGTTAGTCACAGAAAGGAATCAGCATTTCAATTCCAGAGACTGCACTTTCTCATTGTTTTGCATTATCCTTGGTTGGGAACAAATTTTTTATTCTTCCCATGGAGCCAGATTGAGCTCCTCTCATCTAGACAGTAGTTACAAGATTTAACTTAGGTGTACAAAGTCCCAATACAAGTCTCACCATTAATATTTCTCCTCAGTACTAGAACCTAGTGGAGGTTATTTGTAAATCCAAGGCATCATTCCTTACCCAACACAGACCTTATGATTGCGCAATAGGCCTTTCAATGGGTGTAACCTCGGAAACTGTCAAACGTCTCACCTGGGGTGCTCAAATCTCTATTCATTCCTTACTTCCTCAAAAAGAATCAGCACTTGTTTCAATGGACACACCCTGTCAGAGGTGGTGTGAAACACACTTGTCATGTGGAAATGCAGAGAAGTTCTCCACACTTCTCCATTTTCCTGATGTAACTGCATTTGTATTATAAAAGCTTGGAGTTCATTTAGTTAATACAAATATGTTTGTGATGTGTTTCAAAAAGTAGAGAATGTATTACTTTGGTTTTCAGTCAGATATTTAAAGTCTTCTTTAGTCACATAGACAACTCAAGAGGAAGTAGGAAGTTAAGCTTTTTCTCTGATGAGAAGTGTAAGTGTGGCAGGTTTTTTAAATAAATAGCATTTGCAAACCAAGATAAGTCATAACAGATCTTTTCCTACCTTTAATGTGATATTGCAAACAAGAAATCTCAGGTGAAAAAGAAAATGAAAACAAATATATAGGTTAACATTTCGAAACAACAAGTAATGATGCTAGAAGTAAAGAATCTGAGTGGCTCTGTTCCACTTCATAGAGGGTTGACCACTGTCTGAAATGTGTCCAGAAAGACAGAAAAAAGCCTGCAAAAAGTGTCAGAAGACTTCAAGACCTCAGACAACAAAACCCTTTCTACAAGGTCAATTGCAAAAAGATTCTCTCTTTCTGGTTCTGTGACAAAATACAATAAAATATGTTAAAAAATCATTAGTATCTGAGATTTTAAAACATTAAGGATAGAATGCAGTTTTTGACAAAGTATGGAAGTTTGATGTGGAGTGCTTCAGCAGAGATATAAGGGGGTATAATTCATAGTTTCATTTGTACAGTGAGACATTGTGAATCCATTTCAAACACAGTTCAAAATGGAGGAAGGGGTGCCATGGTGTGGGGGAGCCTTTTCAGCTACTGGTGCCGGTGAGCTGTTTCACTGTGAAAAGTTGATTCTGAGTGCAGGAGAATATTGCAGAAAGGCTTGCTTCCCGCAACTGAGTTGTTTTCGGAGGATGAACAATCAAAAGTTATTTTTCAGCAAGGCAATGCCCCTGCCCACACTGCTATGACCAAGAAGTGGCTGAAGTACAAGTCCCTCAGTCTCATTTTGGTCTTATCAGAGTCTAGGATTAAACCTAACATAGAATATTTGGCCTTACGTTAAATATGAACTCAGCCAGGAATTGTTGTTCCACTACTGATCAACTTAAATTAAATTAAAACCAATTAAAACCAATTGGAAAAATACTGAATTTTCTTTCTGCAAAAACCTGTTTGCAGGTTTACTCACAAGGCTTCAATATTTAAGGAAATCTAAGTGAAAATCTATTTGAAACCAAGTTATTTTTTCTATTTGTTTAATTTTTGCTAATTTCCTGACCAGTGATTTGTTGTTATAACCATCATAAAATAAACTTCTTGTGATTTTTGGATTGGCCCATGTTTTGACCCTGTGCGTGTGTGTGCGTGCGCGAGAGAGAGACAAAATAAGTAAACGTTCATTGTGCACATGATCATAAACCTTAAGCTTTGCTTCTGCAGTGTTTACCTTATGTTCAACGAATTTAATTTAATAAAATTTGCTGTACTGCACTGTATACCCAATGAACGTAATGTTTCCCACATCAGCGTTTGCACCATCACATCACTACGTCTTCGACAAACCGTCTTCAAGGATGAAATTTTAATAAATTTTAATGTATAATGATGAACTAAAAATAAATGGGCTACATGTTTTAATAAAACTGCATCAATATACATTTGCGTGGAGCCCATGCGTGCATACGTACAGGCGTGCAGCGTTCCGGACTCCATTAAGTTTGTTAGTTTTATTTTAAGAACTAAAACTGTTGTGCGGTGTTTATTGTAGGTGGATAAAGACGGTGCAGGAGACCTGTGTCCAGTCTGGGGGAAGCTGGCTTGGGTGTGGTGCGTGTTTTTGTCTCTGCATATATATAAATTGTTGAGTTTTGTGAATAAAGGCGGCGTTTCATATGAATTCGTTGTCAGCGTCTGGAAAGGCAGCTGTTCACACTTTCTTGGGCGTGGGCGCGGGCGCAGCAGCGGGACGCCGGCATTTCATATGCAATGATGGGAACCGCTTTTGCGCAGGATGTTTGCTCGATAGAAGAGTTCCCTTAAAAGAAATCCTGCTCACAAATGTTATGCTAAAACGTAGGAGATTTTTGAGGACAGTACAGTGAAAGCAAATCAAATGTTGCAGGGATCCTCCTGTTGGCAGTACCGTGCAGAAGGGGTTCCATTACTAGCTAATACACTTATAAAGGACATTTGTGCAGGACTGTAGGGGACAGTGAGTAAGGTAGTGGTTAAGGGGCTTTTTGCATTTGTACTTCTTTAAAAGGCCTGATTTTCACTGAAATAGCTTTTGGATCAAATATTATAAGTTGCTTTGGATGTATGGTTCAGTTGCGCAATGAATTATTGATAAATCTATTAGTGTTTAGAGAACAACTTATTTGTTGAGGTATGTTCAGTTAGAAAGTCTACTGAAAGTATAAAAGATACAAGGATAAGGGATAAAAATCAAGCAAGCCGACCCAAAACTAAGATGTGTTGTCTTCACACAAGGACTCAAACTGTGTCACTGCTACCCCTGTTTTTTTCTGGGCGTGTTCTTGGCTAAAGTCACTTCTAATGCAAATGGAATTGACATGACAGCGAAGACCTCGTTAAGCCCCTTGAGATGCTACTTAGTCTTATGATAGTAATTAGAATGGGAGTCCGTACACCCTTTACAAACGTAACTGCTTCAGCCTCTCAGCCAGGCCGGCTGACTACACACCTCTGTTTCCGACAATAGGAGAAACGGGAGCTCGCGGTTGACATCACCTTCGCTTGAACAGAAGAAAAAGAGTGAAAAGTCAGCGTGGAAAATGATTCTCAATAATGAACTCATAGCTCTGAGATGCGTAATGGAGTCGTTTCACAAAACTGCATTTCAGTTAGCGAGGCTAATTCGTGCTTCAGTTATGTAATATATTACTTTATTCATTTCTACTAGTCAACCATTGTTATAAACTGCAGCTGAGATATAGGATATGGGTTCATCTATGAGCCGTATAAGAGCAGCCTGGTTGGTATTACACACATGTGTCTGGATTCGTTAAATAGAGCTGTTTTCCTTAAAATGAATTAACACAAATGAAAAATCTAAACATTTTACGCATCCAAATGTACTTTTTCGGTAAAAAAAGAAAAAAGAAGGTTCCGAAGGAAGTTCGTGACGCTCCGCAAGCGCCGCGAAAGGTGTGTGTGGAAACACCTCTGGTTATATTTCCATTATCGTTTTATAATTTCTGTCTCATTTACGCATGAGAGCTAATAGATCCGTAAAATCCAAGAGTCATTCGTGGCTCTTACATGAAGAGACGCTGTTTTTACTGTACCGGATGACATTAACCAAATATTCAGATGGGAGCCAAACAAATTTCCTCAGAAATGTTTGGGACTCACTGAAAAGCTCAACTTCCCGAACCCCGTACCTTCGATGGTTGTTTTGTTTCTGTTGTTCTGTTATACTTTATTCATACAAAATCCCTATTAAAAATTCTAGTGTTGCTTGTAAAGTTTCTGCTTGTTATCAAACCCACTAGCAATGTTAACCATGGTAATTTCAATAAGAATTTTGCGATTAAATTGCAATAACTAATTTACGTAACATTTTTTTCTTTTTTAAAATATTATGAGAGTCTTTAACATTTGCTTTGTTACACTTATTTTTCATTAATTGACTTTTTTATTTAACTTAATGGTATGTTTTGTTTAAATCAATTAACTTCTAAAATGTTTAATACCATGAAATTTCGTAAGATGAGTTTAACAACCAACAGTCTTCTTTGACTCGGTGTACTGACCAATCACAGTGGACAGTTTTTACTTTTAAAAAAAAGGTGCGGGGGTGGGGCATGGCTTAAGGGTTGGTAAAAGAGCTACAGGTGAGCTGCACGCAGGTGAACTGAGAACTCAGCGTTGGAACTTTGCTGGTGTGTGCGGTCTTATACTTGATTCACTATGAAGGCAGTGGCCGGAGGACAGCCAAACTCAGCGGAGCTGAAAAAGGTAAGAACTCTTTCAAAGTGCATTGTTAATGTGGTCAACCTGTGGTAAATTTTCAGTGGTTTGTTACGTAATCTGGGGAAGCAGTTAATTTCTATGTATGCAGTTGGAAGACTCTTCTCCGAAAAAATGTGAAAGACCGAGTGGGTACTGAAACATAGCCTATTTGTTCAGTGAAGTCGCTGAGTGCAGACATGACCTACAAATACGAACGTGTATAGCTGGGAAATAAGTAAAATCGCATTTCTGCACGGTGGCGAGGCGGGTCCACTGGGCTGTTGGTTTGAATCCAGCTCCGTCTGCGCGGAATTGGCGTTTTCTCGCTGTCTTCCAGTGGGTTCCTTCATAGAAAAGTGTTTGAATTAAAGTGGTGACCCTATATTAACGGTAAATGGACCGGCGTGTGTCTCAGCATGTTCACGCCTTGTTCTTGCGGGATGGGCGCCGAACCACCGCGACCCTGGCTTGGCCGAGCTGTTGTAAGTAGTGAGAAAATGGGTGTAACTATGGTGTAACTAACAAGATTAAGCGTGTTCCAGCTTTGATTTATAACCGATTCATTTACATAACACTTAACCTACGATTATTCGGTTTGTAAAAATTCTACCTTTTGTGGCGCGTGTTTTACCGCAGGGAAGGAGGCGGACCGGCACAACACACGCCTGTTTTTTATTATGCGAAAAACCGCGAATAACAGAGAGGGGGCAAAAACCCGCGAAAGCACCGCAGTAACCCCCCAAATCCAAGACCCCCCCCCCAAAGAGTCGTAAACCCAGGGTAGCGCAGTTTGCGACATGACAGCGCAAAAGCGAGACGCGTCAACAGCTGGCGCGCTGAAATGGGACGGAAGTGGAGGCTGAACTCAGTTGATCCCCACAGCGCAGATCAGATGAATCGGTGCAGAGTTTGCACTAAAGATGCAGGCCATTTTCAGTCATTCAAAATTGGCTTTAGCTTTCAGTGTAACTCGAATTTTTATGCACCTCCCTCTTAAATAATTTGTACTGTCACAATAAGGTCTTTCGGTAACTTCATGGTAAAAGTGCCCGAAATGAGTCCCAACTGTACGTAATTTTGGTAGTTATTTTGTAGGTAATCTAAGTGCGTCTTTGTCTTACACCTCCTGGGCTGTGGATTTGGATCTGTGTAGATTCCTTGTTAGTGTTCACTTAGATTTCTGGCCGCAGTAACTTGCATTTCTGCTGAACAGGAAACTCTGAATTTGCCTGCTGCTTGTAGAATGTGTCGGAGAAAGGAAGGTGTTTAAATGTATTAATGTTGGTTAGTTTAGGTGGTTTGTCCATTCTTTGGTCTTGTGTTTTTTTTTGTTTTTTTTTGGGGGGGGGGTGATAGATCCCAAAACCAGAGATGGAGAAACGAAGAAGAGACCGAATCAACCATAGCCTGGAAACGCTGAGACTGTTGCTACTGGAGAACACCAATGATGAGGTGGGTCAAAACACTATGGAAGTTTGACTTCTTACTGACCATTTAGTGGTGCATTTTGATTTTCACCCCATCACTTGTATCTCATTACTCCTGTGATTCTACAGCTGAATACCAGTTAGTCTTCTCAATTCAATTTTTCTGTGTGCAGAAACTGCGAAATCCCAAAATAGAGAAGGCTGAAATCCTCGAGAGTGTTGTGGAGTTCCTGAAGGCCAAGCAGGATGGCTCAGAGAAATGCTCTTCGGGGTCTAATTTGATGGGGAAGTCAGATCTTCCATTGGCTCAAGAGGAAGGGATAACGCACACACCCGAATACAAAATGGGTGTGCGTCAGTGTCTGTGGTGTGTAAAGGACTTCATCTCATTGAAGAATCATAAGCTGGAAGATGGCACAGTGACCAAGGAGAAAGACCTGAGGCTCCAGAAGCTGCCCAGGCCCTTCTGCTCCTCATCCTCCACAACCATAAGAGAAACCTTCAAGCCCCCAAAACACTGGCAGTTTCTCAGGTATAGGAGGCAACTGACCCCCAACCAAAATGTCAGATACAACCCACTTACCCACCAAATCTTAGCTCCTGCTGCCCCAAAGAGTGTGAGGTCCTCCCTTAATGCCCCACACCCAGAGGCCACATCTAATGCATTGCTGTGGCAACCGTGGTCCCAGTAGAAATGAGTCACTCACTGGGACTTCGGGGGTCCTGGCTGCTGCATTTTCATTGGCCCCATTGATGGTGCTTATCAAAATTCAGTCTGTTTGGGCCCAAGTTCCCAGTTTTTTAATTTATTTTTAAAATTTTTTTTCTGGGAGTGTGCAATATGTCAGTATGTGTAAATGTTTGCACTGTTTTAGGTTTTTGCACTGAACAAACATTTACATGGTATTGAGCACAACATGCAGATTCATACATATGGAACCAGTGGGCAGTTTCAGTACACCTGCTGGGATTTTTTTCCTTTTCTCCCCCCTTTCCCGCAAGATATTTGTCCTAGCAAAGAAGTGGGCTGACATCTCTTCAACTGTTGTAGAGAGGAACACTTTTGAATTGTTTTTGCTTTGTTCCCTGTTCATCTCACATAAATGTTGCCCATGTGTGCTTATACTTTTCACAAATTTTGTACACCTTTTCATTTACTGTATTGAATGTTTGATCAAGTTCTGATACAAACTAGACTACCTTCAAATTGTTTAATACTAAAGACCATTCTGTTTTATCTGAAGATCTTATTAAATATTTAAAATGACTATTTGTGTTACTTGTGATAAAGGTCAAGGAAAACTTTGGCAATTTTTGCTAAGTGCCATTTTTATAAAAATTGTTACTCACTGGTAACATTTCTACTCATTCAATATTCATTTTACATTTTCAACCAAAACCATAGATAACCAGTAGCACCCCTTTTAGTAACTTGGTATCACATCTTAAGTAAATTGCAACATTGATTTTGTTTGATATAGTTTATATATTCTATACAGTCAATCACTCAGCAAAAATACTTTTTACAAAGCTGCTGGAGGGAAATGTCCACCTGGGTCACTCAGGTGGAGACCAATGGCTTGCACCACAATTTTCTGTATGCCTTTAATGTTGATGATTTAAGTAACCCTGCACTTAAAGGCAGTCTAACCCCCACTATTGCCTCCCTATAGTAGCTGTAAGCACTGCTTAAGTTAAACTTTGTATTATGATCCATTTCATTGAAATAAGTCTTGACACTGTCATCCTTATGTTCCTTTATGATCTATACACGTTACAAAAAAATTCATTTTGTGTTTCAGATCAACTTTTCACTTTGTAATTTTCTGTGTTGGTGTGGACATGGAAAAATTGAGTAAATAACCACCCAAGGAATACAGTGAATTATAGTTCTTTATTACTGTTTTAATTTATGGTGAATATGATCATTTTCTTCAGCTTGAAATTACCTGTGTTTTTGGCTTGTATATGGAGGCAATTTAGAGCCAAATGTTCTGTGGAAAACATAATAGGTCTGCCTGTGGTCTGAGGTGCAAACCTGACACACTCCACACTTCTAGAGCAGTGATAAAATTCACAGCAGACACACTTCACGCCTCAAACACGTGAACCAAATGGTGATTTCACTAGGTGAAAAAATCCGTAAACATTTTAATAAAAGCAGTTAACGTTACTCTGAAGAAATTAACCTATTGTGCATGTGAATAACATTCCTGAGAGCACAGCTCCCCAGCTGAGCTGCTGAACTGCATCTGACCCCCAAGTTGTCCCAGGTGCCCCTTTAGTACATGGTTCTTTTGCACTTCACTGATACCTCTTATCCTCTCCAATTCTGTTCATACTGAAAATGTTTGCTTTTTTTTTATAGAACTATGTAGTGTTTACTGCTGTTTTATAGTTAACTTTTCTGCATTTGCAATATACTGTGTTTTCCATATATGTTTATAAGAAATACTTAGGCCACATAGACATTAGCAATTTACACAGGGGGTAGAGTTATCACCTTATCACCATGTAACCCAAAGACCTGGGTTTGAAACCTGACTTGTGCTCAAGTTCCTTTAATCTTGTTTGTTTGTCACTTAAACAGATAAAAATACTGGGATATGAGCACTGTGACTGCAGCTGTGTTGGTCAAACATGCTATGCTTCAAGAATTGTGAGCACATCCAAGATCGTTGTGGGGCCAACTTTGTTTACTCTGAACTCTGTGCAGCTTTAGAGAAAGGCTCCTGCTTTCTTTTGTATGCTTTTGAGTTGTGACCATAACTCCATACATCCCATGATGGATTTAAACCTACACCCAAACAAGCATCCCTGGAACTGTCAGAAATCAGTTCCACTAGGGCACTATGCTGTTACACACGGATTTACCTTGAATTGCTCCAGTATGGACTCCCCTCTGTGTAAACGGGTAAATACCTGTACATAGTTTATGTGGACCCAAGTTCTGGAGAACAGTGTCAGCAAAATAATTTTATGATTGGGGGATGGGGGATGCTTAAGAAATCTTAATATTATAGCATTACTGAGTAATATTGCAGTACATGTGACTTCGTTATTACTGCCAGGCTGTTTTCACACTGGTATTCCATTTGGTTTCAATAGGGTGGTACAGCGGCATGGGAGGCCACTTTCAAATCTAATAAATAACTTCCATCAAATAAAGATTTTTTAAAAAAAAACAACAGCAATAGCAACATATTATTGCAGTATGTTTGTCATATTGATATTCAGCATTAACACTCAAAACCACTGGAAGCAGTTTACACTTACAGGTGGCCATGTTTACTGTAACTGACATCTAAAGCCAGGCCATAATCTTGATAATCCTTGAAAATTTTTATTCGACCACTGGTAAAATGACAAGCCAGTATTTAGGAGTGAAAAAAATAGACAATTTTGATAGTAGTCTGTGAAGTTATACACAAATACTTGAAAATTGGGGACTGTGGTGTATCAATGTCTCAGGTAAAAATGGTAACAATGAGGGGGATGTGATCCCCCACTATAAAGCCTATGGGGGGCACATCCCCCAGTTCAAGGTTCAACTTTCCTGGGCTGTGGTGAAACAATATGCTTGATCAGCAGCAAAATATAACAAAACAACAATGAACAATAAGAAGGGGAACTGAGCAGTAGGCAATTAGAAGCAGAACTATGCCAAGGGGGTTTAGGTTTTTACTGTAAATATGAACAATATAATGAGTAGACAAACACGTGAGTACTTAGTGGATTCAAGTAATCGTGCAAAAAAAGCATTATAAAATACACAAGTTAAAGGTTGGTTGGGCGCAGAAGGTATGTACAGAAAATAATATAGGATCTAAAACAACAGTAGAAACATTCCAGAGACACTCAAAAGCAGGCATTAAGTGTGAGGGTGGCAATGGATGGTCAGTGGTTGGTGATCAGTAGGGAATCTGTGGGAGTTTGTCAGTCTGTGTGCTGTCTAAAACTCAGTAATCTGTGGGAAAAAGGTCTGCCAGAACTTGGTGGTGTTGGCTCACAAACTCTAACAGTCTTCAAGATGGCAGGAGAGTGAACAGACTGAAAATGGCGATGGGGTCCCCGCTGCTGATGCACAGTTTCCAGTCACACTGCTTTTTGTGGGTGGTCTGGATGATAGGCAATGAAGTCCCAGTGATACACTGGGCAGTCTTCACCACATGCCACAGAGCTCCCTTGTTAGAGGCAGTGCAGTTCCCATACCAGATGGTAATACAAAAGATCAAGATGGCTGTACTCTGATTTTTAGTGTGATATAGGATAAATGTGAAGATGTAACACATGTTCAAGTAAAAAAGTCATGTAAATGTTCATTATATTTTAGCTGAAATCAAACGAAGTTTCAGTCTTAGGGTCAACTATATACCTTAGTTAAAAAAGTAGTGAAGGTGAGAAAGTCAAGGTGAAGGGAGTTATTACATACATGTTAGATAACATCTAAAGGTATAGCTTTAAACTGAGCAAAGTTAATTTTAAAACCAAGGAAGATACTGAACGAATAGTATTAACCTTTAAAACGACATGTTGGATCAAACAAAATGTGGGGATTGCAGTCCGTCCTAGGGTGAACTGGACTCACTAAAATCGCTGTTAATTTATATATTTAGCAGGATGCATTTTTCTGTTGCTGATTGTTTGAGCTGGTGGGAAGTGTGATTGTGGGAACAGCTCAGAAAGTCTCTCAGGGTCAAGAAGAACACACATCTCATCTCCTTTATTACCCGTCAGAAGTTCTACTTTACTTCATACCAAAAGCTCAGACTGCCTCTCTGATGTGGCACTTGTCAGGTCATAGTGCTCATGGCACCTTCTTATTTGTCCTTCCTGACCCTCTTTTTGGTCATCAGATGATGAAACTGTCAAATTACACATTTGTGAAGCAAGATGGATTTTTTTTAAGTGAACACTTTAGAGTGCCCTTACTGTAATTAATTAACAAGTTTAACTGAAAATAAAACGCAACATTTGAAATAAGGAATTTTAAACATTCCTGTTGTGTTACTTTTCCCATTTGTTCACCAGGGTGTTCCCTGGTCAGGACAAAAAGGTGCCATTCTCAGATCAAAGGGGGAGGATCAAATGACATGCAGGAGCGAGACCCAAAGTTTTCCCGCAGTGAAAGCACTTCTAGGGCAGTGACAAATATGTGCGATTAATTATTAATGTAATTATTTAAACATGTGTACATGACTAATGTTAATGACTGAAGATGGATGTTGTTCTATATCTGCTGCTGATATTTTTTTTACATTGGCAGGAGAGCTGGGGCATCCGGGGTGTTTTTGGGATAATATAGTGGTTACAGCTGTGGCCTTGCAATCTATAGGTTCCTGGCTCAGATCTTCTTCCTGATGTATAACCCTTATCACACTGGTTAAACATCTTAAGCAAATGTAATGAAAAATTACTTTATATACTAAAAAATGCACTCATGATATTTGATTTAACAAATGTCTCACCTCAACATGTCCTTTCAAAGATTAGCATTATTTATTTGTCCAGTTTAAAGATAAACTTTGCTCAGCCTGAGACTATGCCTTCAGGTGTTCTGCAACATGCACCTAATAACTCCCCTCACCCTTTTACTTGCTCTCCTTCAGTACTCCCTTCCTTATGTAATATCTTTGGCCCTAAGAATCAGGCAGATGCTTAAAGCTACCTTTTCCCCTCCATATTCGTCCTTCTAACTAGACTGCTGCTTTGGAGACTATGTCTGCTAAATGAATAAATATAGATGTGGACTAAACAAACTGGACCTTGAGGAATAAAACATCCTACCCATATCTTTCTTGGAACATTTTGAAATGTTCTTCCTCAGTTACTTTAGAGTGTATGATGATGAAAGATGAAACAGTTTGTGCAGTACTTTCATATGAAAGAACAAGACCTAGAATTACAACTGAAAAGTAATCCCTGTCAAACCAAGGAAGGTCTGATTTGGATTGATATTCAGTTATTACCGTCACAGTGTTTGTTACAAAATCTGTTTTTGCTTAATACCCAGTAAAAATCAATAATTATGACATGGAGACAATTATTGCACTGTAGCAAGACTGGGAAGTCTCGTTTACAAATATGGCTTTTAAACAACACTTATGGGATCTAAGTCTGCTCTGAGGGCATCTAGAAAAGGTATTCATCTTTTCCACAGGTGCAGAGAGACCAGAATGAGACCTGTATAAATCAGCCAGTTTTCTGCCATCGTTAGGCAGTATCTTTAAGAAACCTGAAAAAGAACTCCTAATACATAAATGGCCATAAAGAAGTGCATAGTATTTTTCAGTGTGTGTGTGTGGAGAAACCGGTTTTTCCTTACAAAACTATGTATCTACTTATAGTTTCTACCGGACTCCTGTAACAAAAGCAGTGCGGGTGACCTGATTGAATCTGGAAAACAGGTTTGAATATGGAGGTAACAGTTAGACGTTGACGGAGGTCTGGAGAAAAATCCTAAAAACAGAAGGCGGGGAGCGTGGCGTTTAGCGCTGCCACTGTAATCGTCGGATATGGGTTTAAATCTCAGTGTTGACCGAGTCAAAATACCCTGCTGTGTGAATCGGTGTGAAGCTGGGTCTGCTAATTGTGGTATTATTTGGAATTCTTTCAAACCTGGCAAACGCAAGCGGCGCGTGTGTCGCGGTCACCCCTCAGAAGTGCGACTCGCCAGGTCTCCGGCGTCCTTGTCACAGCCCAGCGAGAGGCGCGAGGAAGGCACGCGCCATGCGCAGGTCTTGACGCCTCTTTGATGTGTGTCGGCAGCGAAGAAACAAAACCGAGCGTGGGAGCAGAAATAAAAACGGAGAGCTGAGCCTGAGGCATACGTTTCCGCTGCCACTGAGCCTTGACTCAAAGAATGGGCCTCGGCGATGGTGTTTAATGATGGTGGAGCTTCGGCTGACGTGCGGGACAAGAACGCAGTTGACCTCCCCGGTGGACTTGGGGCGAAACAAACAGAGCGTTTAGTGCTGACGTTTGAAATTTGCCGTTGCATTTGTTTCACGCATTTCTCCGAGCGCGCCCCCCCCAAACACGCAGCCTCCACGCGCCGGCGGAAGCGGTCGCCGCGGGCCTCGTCAAGCCTGCCGGGCTCGCGCTGCTCGCGGCTCGTGCGCGACGCCCTGCGCGGGACCGCACGTGGCGCGAGCACTGGGGGCGCCTCTGCGTGACTCGACAAACAGGTGTAAAGGAGATTTAAAGCTAATTTGAGGTTAAAGTTTAATTTAGAGTGAGACGCTTACTCTGGTTTTCTTTATTCTCTTCTAAACGTGGAAGACTATGCAGGCCCACACACCCAAGACACCGGGGGACATTCATTATTTGTATAAAAGTTTATGAGAAGCAGTCTCGATGCAGTTCAAATGTTTCGCAACATTTATATCGCGGCTACTTCTTAACAGACATGACAAAACTAAAATACGGGTCCGTAGTTAATTTTTTTAACCATTATCTTCACTTCATATTTGCGCATGTAGTCAAATTTCTTTCCTTTAACGACATACTGCAACTTATTTCCATAACCAAAAGTGCGAATGTTTATAAATGCAAATGCTTCTGTACAGTGCATCAGTACAGTGTAACATACGCAAAAATGTCTGAATTCATACTACTAGTCTAATTTACATACACGTATGATTATAGCAGGAAAAACAACAATAATAATAATGAACAGTGAAACTTTTGGGTGAAGCTACCTGTGGAAGCATTTAAGAGCCTTGATGCCGAGGTTTTATGGCTTTACGGGCGGAGTTACTCGCTTCTTCCAACCCTTGGTGTTTAAAAGCAGCTCAGTGAGGGCAGCTGCTCACAACTGCTCACAAAGTTGCTCAGAACTGGATAAAGAGCTCCTAGATCTGGTGAAGAGTTGGCCACACTGGTAGCAGCAGAAATATCAAGAGAAAACTTATACTGAAAGAAAACACCCGGACTAAAGGATGAAGCCACTGGGAGCTGGTCTATCTGGAGACTTAAAGACAAACAGAAAGGTATAAAATATAAAAACATTACAATAATTTAGAGACTAAAAAAAAAAAACTCTTGCTACATGTTTTCTTGGTTATTTAGATATGTAGCAGTTTGCCTGTTTTGTCCTGGTACTTTAACAATGTGCTTTTGAATGCAACTGGTTTTACTTCATTTAAATCTTTAAAAACTGGAAAAGAGAAAAACAAAAAGAAAACCTTTTCTCAGCTCCTCAAACCACAGGTGGAGCGGCGCCGGAGGGAAAGAATGAACCGCAGTATGGAGAAACTGAGGATGCTGTTGTTCCAGGGACCGCAGTGCGAGGTAAGCTGCATTTTTCCCTCACTGCATCCCTAAACCTGACATAATTTATACATCATGATATAAACCTATTGGTCATCAGAAGAAGTAATCCTGCATTAAAGTTCTCAGCAATGCCTTTTGCAGGGCCACACAAGCAGAAGGATAGAGAAGGCTGAGATCCTGGCCCGCACTGTTCTTTTCCTGAAGAACTGTGACCAAGCAAGAACAGGTGAACACGAAGAAGGAAACCACATCCAGCAGGGATTCTCAGCCTGTCTGCAACGAGCTGCCAGATTCCTGCACAGCAGGTGGGAGAGCACGCAGGCTCAGACTGATCTGGACATCAAGGGCTCCCATCAACCCACAAACATTGAAGCACAGGCAAAATCTACAGTCACAGCTCACTCGCTGCAGAACTGGGTCACGTCACCATCTGTCCAGTTCCGGGACCAAAAGCTAGTCTGCAGGAATCATGATATCTTCTACCACAGAGATCCTGTGGTGCGGGCAGACCTCAACATCCCTCAGCATGTTGCCAAAAAGGTGTTCACCTCCTTGCGCTCCCCGACCACCAGTCAGACAATGTGGAGACCGTGGCCATAAGGAGGACTCAGATTTGGACACAGATCTTAACTCATTAATTTATTCTGTACAGTTTTTTGTTTTAATTTAGTATAGAAAGAACATTTTGTATTAATGTTACATACAGAGACTGTTTCAAACATGGTATACACAGAATGGAAGCATATAAAAAATGTACACTATACTATTAAAAATAACTATTTGTAAAATTATAACAGAAAATGTCAAACATTTTTGTAAGTATTAGTTTGAAAAATACAATGCCTGTTGGCACCTGTACTACACTATATGGCCCAAGGGACTAGATGTGTGTCCCTTGGATCATATATTTGCAAAATAATTAATATTTGTAAATAACGGACAAATGTTTTCTTTTTTTACTAACCATGCAAATAAAACATACATGAAACTTTTGGTTTGCAGTGTATTTCTGCACGACTACTTATTTGTTTTATTCAATCATTCACCTGTAAATACGCTGTTGTGCAAATGTTTAACAAACATTTTAATAAAATATCATTGATTGTTTATTGCATTGTCCTTCTGGCATTTTTTTAAGAGTTGTCCACATACAATACGTTTGGATATTTTTTTAAGTGGTTTTACAAGATATATTCTTAATTAAACAGCAGATCTTCTGTGCGGTCGGCGTAGCTTAGTTTACTCTTAGCATTTAAGCTAGTTTTAAAGGATTAAATTACTTTATTTCGCTCTTCCATTTCATCCCGAGTTCCAGAGTAATAAACCGTTCACTTGAGTTCCTGTGCGGCCGGAGACGCGCGAATGGCACGCGCCCACACCAGGTCTTGTCCTCGCGCGTTTGATGTCGCATCAAAGGGACGTGAGACCCTGGGAAAGCGGTGGAAGGAATGAGCCCGAAAGTGTCGGAGCAATGGTCACCTTGAGCACCTCATGCAGGGTCAGGCTACCAGTGGCCATTCCTGATCACGATCCACCATTTCCCCAAATGTGAGGTTTGTACGCGGCAGTATTATTCACCCATTCAAGCAACCGAGGATTTTTATTGTATTAATTCTGGGTGACGCAGTCGAACCAGGACCGGCTTGGAAGGGCAACTGATAAGAAGAGTGAGTTTAAAGTTCTCCTTACACTTTAACCAGTGTGTGACTTCGCCACCACGTGCCACACCACCTACAATAACGCTCCATAGACCAACTCAACGTTTGGTCCTGAACATGCACGTCGCGTTCGGGACACGAATTTCAGGACACCGTCTGTGAGCTACATAGCAGCAAACAGCGCCAGTTATTCTATCCCAGTTAAACGGAATAAAGTAAACACATATAAGCCCAGGTACAAACAAGTGTGACCTTTTAAAATCAGCCCTGTTTTAAGACAACCTGGCGAGCTCAAGGGACACAAATGGCTTGCGATCTATGATATATAGGGGGCGCTATATAGCGGGAAGCGTTTCTGTGCAGATGTGGGGGTACCGGAAAAAAATTCTCAATAATTTACACCAGTTGGAAAATTTCCCGAAATTGCCCAGATGCTACACACATTCAATTGTGCGTGCTTTGGTTATTTTATATTAATTATGAAATGAAAACGTGGCGACATCAGCGACAGTCATGCTGAGGGCAAATATCTAAGAGATGATGTGCGTGCGTGTATCACTCATTCACTTTTACAGCAGTCCAACAGACACGCAGATTGTATCAGCCAAATGGAAGCTCGCAGGTGAACAGGTGAACTGTGCGCTTACGCGTAACTGGTTTCCATGGCGACTGCTTCCACTGTGCCCGCACCTCGCAGGTGTCGCCGTGGAAAGTGACCAAGATCGCGCTGAGACACGTGGAGCCTGAGCGCGCCGCCAGCTGTTCGCAAGGCGTGAGGTCGCGTGCGCGTGTGAGCTCGTGCGGAGGGACCCCCCACCCGAGGGAGCGCAGTTTCCCACGGCCAGGTGACACATTGTGCACGCGGGCAGCGGAAGCCCGGAGGTGACAAGCGCAGGCGCGTGCTCCTTTGAACCTGGTTCCTGGAATCGCGGAGAGACGCTTTTGTGAGGCAACAACAAGGAAACATAAAACAGCGAGCTTTCCCACGGTAACGGGAGGCTGCGTCCAGCCTCGGGCAGTGAAACAAAGCTGTGGTAAAAGTCCCTCTGGCTTTACACCAAAAATATGCATGTGTCATACCTGGGCCAATTACTGCATATTAAATTACCAACATATAATTTCCCCTTATGCAAAAACAGCATGTAGTGGAATGCAAAGGGTTCGTTTCACTCATTCTTCCAACTTCCGGAGAGAGTTTTTCACATCCTGTGCTTCTTAGGTGGGAGGTGTGGATCTCCTCTGTCCACCCTTCTTTCTGGGATGCTCACGAAGTCCCATTTGGTCGAGGCTCCCACAGTAGCACCCGTGCGGCGGGGAACGCTGATGGCTCCTGGCTGCCTGTGATCATGCTGGGACTTCTGTGGGCAGCCACACTTGTGAAGGACACCCCAGAGGGGCCTCATGCTGACCGGGTCACAGATCTCAGACGGATCAGCAGAGGGTCCAGTGCTGCCCCCTGCGCTGCTCTTGTTGTGGGCTTCACGACCGCTGTCTACAGAATGTCTTCGGATGGACTCTGACTGTCACAGCAGTGTGGTCAGCAGGAGTGGGGCAGCAGGAGGTATAATGGTCAGAACTCCTGCTGTTGGATCTGAAGGACAAGTATTCAAAGGCTTCAGCCACATTCTTGCTCTACATTGCTGCAAGAAATATTACTCTGCTGTATAAGTGGGTAAATAATTTTATGTAGCACCATACTGCCATTCAGTTTGGAGAAATCATCAGCTAAATGAAAAAATCTTGCTGCCAGATGCAAATATCTCCCTAGTAACTGTGCAGGCATTCTGTCATTGTGGTGAGACTCATTGTTTGTGCCTTTTTTCAGTGATAACTCTCATACAGCCATGTCCCCTGCCACAGAACTTCAGAATAAGCAGGCCAGCATATTTTCTAGAGTGTTCTGGCTGGACTGAAAGGTTGAGCAAAGTAGGCTGGTTTAACAGGGTCTCAAAACATTCAGGCTGACTTTGATCAGTGGGGTTTTATGAGTACTGTGTCTTTGGCAGGGAGGTGGGGGATTATAGTAACAGTTGAGGCCACAGGTTTTTTTCATGACATCATAAAAGTTGTTTCTGTTGTGATTTTCCTCAAAGGATGGATTTCATGAGCTTCTGGCACACACCAGCCATTCTGCAGTTTCCTCAGTGCGAATTGCACTTCCTTTCATAAAGTTCTCAAGTGCAGGGTCATCCAGGGAGCTAAATTCACAAAAAAATAGAACTTCCATACTTGCACTCTCAGGATGGAACTCCTAAAACTGCTCCAATATCCATCTCAGCCCCAAAGTGCTGTGTGATGTTGAGTGAATGGACCAAAATAGCAGCCATGCAAAAGCTGAGCACTTTGCATCAGGTGCAAGGTCAAAAAAGGACTATAATTTTGCAGGTTGTAGTGTAGAACAGGAATCAAAGGATTTAGCTTTTTATACAGTTAAGATAACACCCAAAATTTTTTCATGGTGGCATCCAAGGAAATGTTTAGAGGCCGAAGTAGGAGAGGGATTCAGATGCTGTTCTGCTGTCATTTTTGTAGAGGAATACAAATATATGTAAAAATCACATTGGACAGATGCCTGGGGTCATAGAACTCAGCTTTCCCACAACTTGGTGCCATATTCTTCATCCTGAAGGTTGCAGCATAAATGTGAGAGATGAGTATGTCCTGAAGTGCAGCTCCTTTGAACTTGAACTGGGAACTTACAAGGAATCACACTTAACAGGTAACAAAACTACGCTAACAAGAAACCATCCTTTCCCACGGTAATAGGAGGACATGCCCAGTCTCACAGAGACACTTCACAGACATGGAAACACAAAGAGAAGGTTGACGCATATTTTTACACATAAAACAGAAGGGACCTTACAGAGTTTCTGCCAACTGCTGTAAATAATACATCCAACCCTAACATAAAAGTTTTAATTTCTGCAATGAAAATCATTTTTTGAAAAATAACAAATTAACATTTAGAATAAAAGGAAAAAAGTAACACCAAAAAAAGCATATTTAGACATGATGCTCCTTCTCAAATACTTTTTGCAGGTTATCTTAAAAAATATTAAACGTATTTTGAAAATAGCCCAAGGATGGTTATGATGTAAAAAATAATATTTACAGAATTACTACCCATGTCTCACACACTATGCCACATAAAAGTAATTCACCCATTTCTTACAAATGACACATTAACAGTTTTTAACTCAAGAATTTGCATAACAATTTTGCTTATTCCCTATGGCCAAAATGCAGTTTATTTTGACCATGTTGGCATATGGTATTTACTGAGGTGTTAAACCAAAGTTTGTCAGAAATACTACACCCTCAGCACCAAAATGCCCATTACAAATAAATGGTGGCAAAACCCCCAAGGCTCTGCATCTGCTGCTTAAGCGCCTCAGTCACCACATACATTTTGTCAAAGATGTTTCAGTTGGGGGGGGGGTCACCAACCTCCCCTGACAGCAGGTACAAGCTTCCTGTTGAAAGCAAGGTAAAAAGGAAGGACATCAATTAATTACCAATTCAAAAGAGGATGATCTGCAATGCTGTGGATTGACACAATCACTGCAGCTATGGATGCCCCTCTATTAGAGATTAGCCATCTGGCTGAAGTCCTGACACAGCTCAGGGCAACTATTCAAAGTGACTGCTAAAAGTGACTCGACACCACTTAACAAAAACGCAAATACTACACATGCATTATTTTCATCCTTTGGCAGATACTTCTCACCAAAGTGACATATAACTCAGAGGATTACAATGCAGGATCACAGCAGTTTGTCTGCTGCCAGCATCTTGCTGGTTTTCATCCCTCAAATAGCTGCCTATAATAATGACATGCAACACAGATAATCAAGAGTACCAACAGGATATTTGAGGGGTGATTAAAAATACAAAAAAATTCAGAGAAGGGAGTAAAATTCTTTATTCTGTATTTTTTGATCAACCTACGGACATAACGGCAACTAAAAAGAAATCTAATAAGACTTTTTTAAGATACCGCTGAACGCTGCAAATTATGAACTTAACATTTCCTAGATTTATCTTGAAATGCTTAAATATTTAAAATCGCATTTTTAGTAAAAATTTGCAGCAGAACATAAAACACTAAAAAATTATGCCTGTGCCTCTTCAATGCTGCAACTTTAGTACTTAGTATTTTTATATTATGCACTGCCCGGCCAAAAAAAAGTCACACTCTATTGTTTTGTTGGACTGCCTTTAGCTTTGATTACTGCACACGTTCGCCATGGCATTGTTTCAATAAGCTTATGCAATGTCACAACATTTATTTCCATCCAGAGTTGCATTAATTTTTTGCCAAGATCTCGTATTGATGATGGGAGAGTCAGACCTCTGCATAAAGTCTTCTCCAGCACATCCCAAAGATTCTCAATGGGGTTAAGGTCTGGACTCTGTGGTGGCCAATCCACATGTGAAAATGATGTCTCATGCTCCCTGAAGCACTCTTTCACAATTTAACCCTGATGAATCCTGGCATTGTCAGCAATGGAAAAAATCCATTGATGGAAAAATCTGGCCATTCAGTGTAGTCAGCTGAGCTTATTTTTTGGGCACATAACGTTGCTGAACTTAGACCTGACCAACTGAAGCAACCCCAGATCATAACACTAAGTTAAATCTGGGTGATGACTTTTTTTGGCCGGGCACTGTAAATAGACACAGACACACAAGATGTATACTTTTCTACTTTACTTTTACCGAGGTGTAATCAAATAGAAAATCTTTACAACTGGAATAGGGGTGATGAGACAAGAGGTATTCTTTCCAACCGCTTCCGGATGGACCAAAGGATTCACATACATATGACTCACACTTTGGTCAACAACTAAGTTGTATCAGACCAAGACGATAAAGAAAAAGAGAAGATAATGCAACTGTAAATAATTTATTTTATTGACAACAATAACAAAAAAACACAAGTTAAAGCATCTTAACTATGTGAAACAAAAAGTTAAGCAAGTTTGTCAATCTTAGCTATTGACCCAAAAAAGACCATACGCAATGTTGCTCTCCTACTTCGCCACCCGTTAGTTCCACCGTTCTTTTCTCATCTGTCATGTCTCTCAGCTTTTCCCCTCTTTTCTGTCTTTAGGCTTTCCCAATGGACCGGCCTTGTGCACGCTGGTATTCCTGCTGCAGACTGGTGAGAACCTCACGCTGCTGATCAGACTTGCGCTCCAGCTCCTTCAACAGGTTCTCATAGCGCTGTCTGGAAGAGACACAGATGCAATCCAGTCATACCCATTTGTACTGTTAAACCCCTGACTACTGTACACTGAACTTCAACTGGGTTATCAACAACAGAAGGCAATGGGTAACATAACTTTAAAATTATGAACTTGTGAAGTGCAAGTTTTGCGAGGTTCATTTCACCTGAAGTGCAACAGCAAAATATCTTGTTGCTCAAAGGATTCAAAAAACAAGGCAGTATTATTTATAATTAAAATTCCCTTTTTAAAGTAGCCTACTTAAAAAGAGATTGCAGAAACAGGCATTCCCAAGTGATGAAATAAACTTAAAAAGGAAAAAAAAAAAACATTTGGTACTTAGTTATTCACTCCACATTGTACTGCTGAAAAGAGCCTTTTCAAATCTGAGTTACTTGCCCTGTGGCAATATATCCTTTTAAACTCACATCTCGCCATTGATGTACTCAAGCCTCTTGGTAACGGTGGTTTTGGCCTCATCCAGGTCCTGTTTAACAAGCACCGGCCCAACAAGCTTATAGACAGCATTGTCGGTCCCGAGCAGATCCAGCTCCTGCACAAGACATGGGTGTCACTCATTGCAGAGAAAAAGGGACTGTCAAAATGCCTTAGTGATACCCACCTCTTTCACTATGTTATTCTCTGTTAGCTGTGCTTCCAGTTTCTGTCTTGCAGACATACTTTTACTGACATCTACAAAAAAGATATTGGTCATTAAACAAACATTACATGCAAATGATCAAATTCAGCATCTGCTCATTTGCTATTCCATAGTGACACCTTTAAATGCAACTATGTTTGTAATACAAAACGTCAAACTGTAAATAAAAACTGCACTTTAAAAATACAGTTTGGTAGAAAATTGCCAATTAATCATAATTTTAGGAGACAGTCATTACTTTGACACGTGATATGGAAAAGCTGTGCTATGTTAACTCAGATTAGGTTAAAGGTGAACGTCGGCAGGGTGCAAAATTTTTCCGACAAATCCGCGACCGTTTTGATATACATTTGTATGCAAATTTCACATAAGCTTAACATTCTCTCTTTTATTTTACGAGCTTGGTCCCAAAGGACTGCAACTTAAATCATCCTGAATATACGTTATAACATCTGAATATAACATTTTTACACGAACTTTAGTCTGCAACGTGCAATACTTGTACCGATTACTATGTAGTATAGTAGTAAGTCATAAGAACGCATCTACTTATCCGTCTGAGCACCTTTTTGAAGTTGTTGATATTTTTCCAACTCGGACTGCAGTTTTTTCTGAATACCTTCAGCCATTTGTTGTCTTTATTTATAACCTTTATTAAAGTCAAAACGCACACCCACATTCAGGCACAGAACACACCACAGTGAACGGAAATGTACTAAAGTCGCACAGGAAATCCGTCATCAATCCGCGCCCGTTCCTTCACTGTTTGTGAGCCGGGTAGTAGCACTTTCCTGTGCAACAATGGCTTTGGCTTCATCTGAAGAAGTGAAATAGCATGTTGAATGTTCAGCATGTTAACAGGAATACCGTACTATATTTCGTACTATCCAGTGATTTTAGCTGTTCTAGGCTTCCTATAAATTTATTCGATTTCCATGGATAGACCCTTGATTCATGGAAAACGATTTGCAGCACAACTTTAAAAACTTAGAAATGATTTTCACCTCACATTATTTGGAATAATCAGTTATAGTGTAAGGTCATAAATTCTTGTTTCTGCTATTTGGTTCAGCCACAATATTTATTTTTTAATCTCAGACCTATTGAATAATACTGGAGACTTTTATACTTTTGGAGGTTTGAAATTTGGAGGAAATATTAGCAGGTAAGATTTCATGAAAACTGTGAAATACATTTCCTCTAACTTTTATTTGTTAGCAAAATCCTATGTGCTTTATAACTCCCACTTGGTATGTCCCCCAACCTTCTACAGATTGAATTCATATTGTTGAAGGAAAAAATAACACTTTGGGTGTAGAGAGAGTTACACTTTATTGATCAATCGAATATACACCGGTGCGGGAGAGCCCCTTCGAAAAGAGAGTCTCTCCGAAGAAAGGATACAGGGGTTATTTATACAGCAGTTTGCAAGGTATTCACACCTCTTCAGTAGTTTTACACTACAGCTCTTTGTGAGTGCAATCTTGGATGTTGTTATAAGGAAGTGTTATCCTATCTTAAGGGTGGTGGAGTAAACTCCTGATTTAGGGGGCCTCAGTTGAGCGAGTCCAACGTTGATACAGAAAGGGACAGGATTCAGCCGACCTTGCAGCTGGGCAGCGATTACATCCAAAAATTTGCCACGTGCACCATGTTCAGCTGACAAGTTACAGGATACAAGAGTTGCAGCATAATTTTCTAAACAACATAGTCATAATAAAATACTCATTCCACTATTGATTAATGCCTCTACCATAGTACTAATACAAAACATGCATTTAATGTTTAACTTTAAAAGCTTAACTTTATAAATTTCTCTCACAGTATCTTGGATACTAGCTGTACCAATCTGTGCTTCAGAAAATGTAGCACTGCCAAAGCGAGGGCAAGACCAAAGACCTGTTATAAATGGTCAATGTTGTAGCCATCCTTTAACCCTTCAACATTTGCAATCAATTCCTAATAAATTCTTGATATACTATAAAAAGTTATACAATAAAATATCAGCTGTTATTATTCATGCTATAAAAACTTGAGCAAATTTAATGGCATTATCTTCTTTGTGCTTCTTTTGTGCAAATAAATATTAAACAATGTTTTGTATTTCTGCTCACATTCTAAGTACTTCTGGGACCAAATTGCTGTAGGTTTTTTCCTTCATCTTCTACCATCTTATTAACAACACTAACTCTAGTTCATTTCCAGACTGGTGAATCAAGCAACAGAGACTTAGACAATGCATTAAACCTTATGTGCAAGTTGGGCAAATATCACATCCACAAAGCAAAGATGTACTAAATATAGACTACATTCTAAAGTGTTTTTCATTGATCTGCAATCTATTTCCACATATATCTCCTCCAGTAAGAAAACTATAAGGACACCTCAAATCACTGATTCATTATTGGATAAACTGTAATCTTATTTGTTGTCTTCCTTATTATTTTTTATTGTTTATCTGAAAATATTTAATATAACTAAGTATCCCCAACTGTTATGTTTCCAGTAATGTTGCTCAGTATGCATTTTTTTTATGAAAAAAAAACAAAAGCTACAGCTTTGGTGTTGTATAAGAATGAATGCAGGTAAGTCCTTACCGTACCTATTATGTATTGTATACAGTATAAATGACAAAATGCATAATCATTATAGAAAGAAATTTTTGACCAAAACCTGATTTGAGCCACTGCATTTTAACTATATAGATTTTTAGATGAGGTTAAAAGTCAGGATATTGAAGTTTTACTTGATGTGTATGACTGAACTCTCAAAAATACACTTTTAAAAATAATGTAA
The DNA here is from genome assembly GCA_018136845.1 of Heterotis niloticus. Taxonomy (NCBI): domain Eukaryota; kingdom Metazoa; phylum Chordata; class Actinopteri; order Osteoglossiformes; family Osteoglossidae; genus Heterotis; species Heterotis niloticus. The sequence goes on along the minus strand of CM030888.1, from coordinate 16,253,053 downwards.
TTCTTCAAAGTTTTTTTTAGCAAAATCATTCTATATTTGTACATAACCTACAATAAGTGACCTATTTAAAAATTGAAATGAATGGTAGGAGCAGATCTGTTTGATCGTTTGGAATAATTTCACAAATAAAACATTATATTGCAGCTGAACACGTCTGTTAACATCATCTTTGCACCATATTTTCCTCTCTGTTACCTATTAGGGATGTACCTGGGAATATACTGGACTACTTTAATTAATAAAGCCTCATGTATGACTTATGAACCTAGATCCGTGCCGTGTTAGTATATCTGCCATTATGCAGCCCATACATACAAGATATGCAGCTCCAGCTCTCATCAGAATTCTGGGTTTTTTACATGCAAACATTGTACTAATATTTAATAAACATGATGTGAAGTCCTACACAGTACACCACAAATTGAAAGAGTAAAGATTCATAGAGCAATTGGAAACCAAAGTATATTTATTTCAAGGAAAGCTAAACACAGGTGAATTACAGAGATTCAGAGTCATCACACATGTGGCTTTGTACTTCCGGGGTTAGATCACAACTCACAGTCCACCCATCCATAACAGGGATGTCAACAAAAGTCTCTTTCCTTCACTCACTGCTTCTTCTTTACAACATGTGCACAGTCATATTTGCCCCGAATCACTTTGAGTTTGACTCCTGGTAAGTCCTGTGTCCGGCCACCTTCCACCAGCACCACATTGTGCTCCTGCAGGTTGTGACCCTCCCCTGGTATGAAGACCACCGCCTCCTGGCCATTGGAGAGGCGCACACGGGCACACTTCCGGTTGGCCGAGTTGGGTTTTTTGGGCTTCCGGATGAGAGTTTTCAAGACCACAGCCTTGAGCTGGGGCCGGCCAAATGTTGCACCAATCTTGGGCTTTGGGGGAGGGGGTCGACCTTTTCGGTGCATCTGGTTCAATGTGGCCATGGCTCTTGATAGCAGAGGCTGGGACCAGGGGCTGACAAACCGGGAAACTGTGGATTGATGACAGATTAGCACTTTCAGCAAGACTGATCAGAGTTGCAAATGGTGGTCCATTGATCTGCTATTTCTAAATATCATATTAATAACCAACTGAAATCTGTTAGTTAATTTCCTGAATTTACATGTCACTCAAACGATATATATGCTAGCCTGTATATACTGGATTTTAAGCACTTTAATCTTAGAAGCGGCAGATAATTCACAGTGGGAATTCAAACATTTTATATGCATTGCAAAACAGTGTGGTTAAACGTGTTGATTCAGTAATCTGAGCAATAATGTCCATTCTTTTACAGAAACACCCACCTTGTAGTAGAGATGACATGAGTGGTGTCATTCTCCAAAAGTTCGCCATCATTCCTGATTCTCTAAAACAGGAAAAATAAGACACAGCAACTCTGTCATGTCAACAGTTTCTTATAAACCAATGATCCCATATAAGATGGGAAATGAATACAAGCTGGAAAAATCGAGAACTTAAATATATCACTAAGACTATACTAAATTACAGTCAATCTTTCACACGTTTCCTGCGGTCACCTTGGAGCCGCTGTTTCCTCCTTTCATAGTATTTTTACCTGTTTGCACTTCGCCCTTATAGCACAATTCCCAAAAAATATATCCACCCGTTTCACGGGTACGTAGTCCTATATATGTTACATTCAACGGTTTCACTACAAATTAAATAAATCCCGCAGTACATTACACTGCTCGCTGTGTTACCCTCTTTGTAGTCCCCTCTGCCCAAACCGGAAATCCATCGGTCTTTGCTGTTCGACTCGTATCCGCACTTTAGTTCCGCCCTATGCCGAACTCATGAATTGCAGTACAGAAACGTTTCTAAAACCTTTTGTCGCAATTATTTGTTTGCGAAACGTGTTAACTTCTGTTTTATTTTGTTTGGTACTTTGATTTAGTTCGCAGGTGCCGCTTCTTGCTTTTTCCGTCATGCTGCGGTAATAGATTCTTAGAACTAAAAGTAGGTGGCGCAGTGATTAGAGCCGCAACCTTCTTAAAACAACACAAGTGTTCGAATGATACCTCGTAATGTGGTAGCTTTGGCCAAGCGACTTACGGAATTGCTCCAGGAAAAAACTGACCAGCTGTATAAATGGATGGGTTGGCGTAGAAAAAGCGTTTCCTAAGATGTACAAACTAACCTGCTGTATAAAAGTAGAAATAAGGTTATGTTTGCAGGAAAGAATGTTAACGGGTTTTAGTAAGCCGTACTATGATCCGACATCATATTATACTGTGGGCGAATTAAATATGGTAGCAGCTCTGCTTTCTGTTAAAAAATAAATGAAATTTCTTTTCTCTCTGTAAGGAACCTCACCTTGTGAGGTGCAGTTCTGTTAGCAACAACACGGTGGCAGTGAGGAGTTTTTGAAACGTGCAGTTCCTTTGCGTGAAAGCTTGGTGGCAGAAGCACTCAGAGCATCATGAAGGCCTCCTCTTTGCCGTCTACTCGAAAAATAGTGTGGCTTTCTGAGCTTTTGTTTAACATATTATGTAACAATACGAAAGTCTTATGTATTATTTAAAGTATTACTAAAACATATACTGTAGATTCAGCTTTTGCTCTACCTTTGTTTTAAATTATGTGGTTTCCAACACTTCTGTTGGTCCAGTTTATTTCAGCCATTGCCTAAAAATGGTTCCTTAAAACACTGGCCATAAAAACCAGGCAAGAGTGTTATTACACTGTATAAAACTGGGTATAAATTATAATAAGTACAAATAGTGTGGCAGCAGTGGCCACAGCAGGTTATAGTCTGGGATTTTGTACCACTGGCAGTGTTTTGTAACCAGTGGGCTGTGGGCTGGGGGCTGCGTTGGTGTGATTGACATGAGGGTGATGGACATGGTGTCATGGAGGTAGAGGGGGGTTGACACATGACAGTGAATCACAGATTGAAGAGGATGAAAGCAGAGGTAGTTGACTTTGTGTGTGTGTGTGTGTGTGTGTGTGTGTGGTGAGCATTTGAAAGAGCAAATGGTTTTCATTCAAGGTTTCCATATTCAGCCCTCACAGGTGTGGGTGAGAAAATAGAGGGAGAAAGAGGGAAAAATCTCCTTGCAAACAGGATGTAAAGGGGAAAGGGCAGGCACTACATCACAGCTTGTACAATGATGAGCAGGAGAGAGAATGCAACTGACAAAGAGAGGGAGAAAATGAGGGCGAGAGAAGGGGGGAGTCTCAGAGGGAGGAGGAACAGGTGAAGTGTGGTTGCTATTTTTGCACAAAGTGGAGGTGTGTGCTGGGGTGTGTGCGTAAAATAGTTTGGACAGCAGCCAGATGGAGAGGAGGATGGGGGACGTGCTTGCTGAATGAGTGGTTTTACTGAATGAAGGGGGAGGTGGAGTCCAACTGCATATTAACGCACTCGTCCCTCCCGGCCGGCTCAGGTGGCCCTAGGCAGCACCCAGAAGCAGGAAAGTCCATATTGGGAGTCTGTCCGGCCCTGTGGGCAGGCTGCTGGGAGGGCGTGGAGGCGTGCGTCTGTGTGCCCATTGGCGCAGAGCATCAGTGCGCCAGCAAGAGGCGCTGGGCAGCCGTGCCAGAGCCTGTGAGTCAAGCAGTGCGTCAGCCTGAATCCTAAAACGTGCAATTTGCCGGCATGCGTCACTGGGAGTGGGACAGCAGATGGAGTCAGAGGCAGGAAGCCTGTGAGAGCGTAATGAAGGGAGCAGGGAGGCTATGTGAAGAGGGGCAGGCCTTCCAATGAAGGGGTGGAGCAATGAGGAGATGTACCCAGAAAGGCCAGGGTGTTAGTGTGCTCAATTACAGAAGAAGACAAACACAGGGACATGGATCAGCTTTAAGTGCACTTTAATATAAATGCATTTGACAACCAAATACACCTATGAGCAACACAAAGAGAACACTGCTCCACAATGTCCATCTTCGGATGTACCATATATTGTGTAAATATACATTTTTAAATAATAAAAAATTTTGAAATCAACAAGTAGACATATTCATAACTGAAAATATACAAATTTGAACAACAGCTTAGATCCATGTTCTTTGACTTACTGTACAGCATATTTACATATCTTAAGAGATATGTATACACATTCAACCACATTCTCTTTAAACATGTATAATATTACACGTTGCCTCTTAAAGTTAGCCGTTAAATAGCTAGAACATAGGAATCAATCCTTTACTTTTCCGTAGACAACTCTACGTTAACGTGGCAGAAGGGCAGCGAAGGAGGAGGCCCATTCTCAACCCCTATCGTGCAGTGACTGAAATGGGAACAGTAACACCACCGGTTCACTCCCTGAAGTAAAACTGAGATTTTTCCCTCTCATAAAATGAAGAAAAGGATCATCAAGCATCAGGTGGGCACATCTGTACCCTGTGGTGATTGATAGGAAATAGTGAGCAGAAATAGGGCAAAAACACTGACATTCAACATCTTCACACCTATGAGGTGCTTACTTGAAATATGGAGTCACCTGGCAGTACAAACACGTTACCATAGTTACAGAATAAGCAGTATTCAGTTGTCAGGCAAGGAGGAGGGACGTGCAATATAATATACTGATGTCACAGAATCCAGTGTATCAGACCATTGGGGCCATGTGACCCATGATGCATTGCAGAGGCTTGATAGGAGATGCCAAGAACATGTGGCACCATCTGCAACCAGTTTACAACCAGCTTTTCCTTAAAGTCCAAGGAAAGGTTGCTTCAAAGAGTCAGACAAAAACTGAAAACACAAAGTATTCAGCAAATAAAAACTAATAGTCAATTAAAAGTTCAAATTGTAGTCAGAAATTGAAGTTGTCCTGTAAGGCGGGTTGATAATAATAGCAGAATTTGAAAGGATGAAGGAACAGTCCTCTTATAATAGATTCCCCAGAGTTTTATGAATTTGTTTCTGAGATTGAACACTGGTGTGGAAATTTTTAAACCAATATATTAAAAATCTGTCCTGTGAAAGGATTCGTGTTTTCAGTTTGAGCTGTGTAGTGAGTGGGGCACCATAGCGGCTGCTTTTGTGTTTAAAAAGCAACAGAAAAGGCATTACAAGAAGAAGCTTGTTTCACATCTGGGCTCCTGCCTATGCTTTACTACAAGGATTACTCACTACAAGTGAATACAGAATAAGTCCATCGGTAAAACATGTTACTCCCAGTGTAACTGGTCAAATGGAAGCTTGAGTGACAGAGTGGTGTGACACGAACGAAACACGGAGCCAAAAGCTGCATCATGCTCGTCCCTCACACCACTGGTCTTGTAAAAAGGAACAGGTAAGTAAAGTGAGAACAACATCTCTGGCAGCATTTTAAATGCAAATACAGACGTCAAAGTCCTTTCTTCTCTATGTACAATGTGTGTATATCTACACATGAGATATTCTTCACTTTTCAGGAAAAGTAGCTCCACAAAATATGACAATATGCCATACTTAATGAAGTAAGTCACAGACTTATTTTAGAACGGAGGATCACTTCCACATCCATCTGAGGGGAGAGACAGAGAGAGGAAGCAGGACGTTAGTACAGCTGGGTCAGTAGGATTCACTGGTGATGTCCATGTATGATGTTACGTTTGTTAGCATGTGTATTATTGATGGAGTTGGAGGGACCATCACTGCATGCAGATATAACATCCAGAATGAATGTGGGAGGGGTGATGAAGAGAGATGGGCTAAAGTGAGGTGAACAGTGACAGGGGAGCAACCTAGGTGCTCTCTCTCACCTGGCTGGAAGTCCTGTGGCGAAGAGCAATGGTGGAGTTGATACAACTCAAATTGTTGCCCCAGGGCAGGGGCGCTTGAGGCTTCTGCCCCAAACATGGGTTCCAAAGCGACCAGCTCCTCCAGGAGGGGCTGGGCACAGAGCAGGCCGGAGGCGGTACCAGGAGAGGCAGGGGCAGGTGCCGAAGAGGGGGCAGGGAGTAAGACCAGGGGAGGCAGGACCGAGGTGGTGGAGAGGCACTGCGATGGGGATGTCCCTTCCTCCAACTCCATTCTGTCTCTCAACAGCACCCCCTCCTCTCGGGCTGCCCCTGCTTCAGCATCTGTCATTGCCCCGCCCCCGGCCATGGAGTTACACTGCGCCGATTGGACGCTACAGAAATGGCCGAGGCCGACTTGAGACACCCCCTCGAAGTGAGGAGGTTGACACCAGCACTGGGGAGCTGGTGGTGAGGAGGGAGGTGAAGAGGGGCAGGGAGAGGGAGGTGAGGAGGACAGGTCCTCGAGGAGGGCCTCCAAGATGCACTCCTCAATGAGTGCTATGTCATCCAGACTGAGAGAAAGATCCTGACCATTCCAGGATTTGAGAGGGTAGAGTTCACCAGATGTAGGGGCCAGTTCCTGGGGCAGGGGAGAGGGCACAGGGGAAGTGGGAGAAGGAGGCAGGACCTTGTGGAACAGGCTGTCAGGGTAGAATTGCTCGGCCAGAGAACTGATGTGCTGTGCTAAGAGGAAGATCTCTGTTCTCTCCTTCTCCTCCTCCTGTGGCTGCTTTCCTGGAGATGCCTCTGGCGTGAGGAGGCCCTCGGGGGGATAGGGGAAAGGCTGTGCTTGGACGTCCACAAACAGGGGACCCCGGATTTCAGGTAGGGTCAGGACAGAGCAGTCACCATTTCCTGGGGTGTCTGGAGTAGGAGGCAGCTTTTCATAAAAGGGCCCACTGTAGTGCTCTATTGGGAGGAGGAGCTCAGCAGCAGGAGTAGCTGCCAACAGGGAGAGTGAGCGGAGGGTGGGATGGGCTGTAGCTGTGGGCAGAGGGGCCGAGAGACTGACAGGGGTGGGTGCCGTGGCAGCATTGTCAACAGAGGTGTCTACTGGGGAAAACTGATCCCCAAAAACAAAGCTGCCCAACCCTAAATGGGGAGTATAAGGGGGCGTACACAAGGTTTCCTTGCCTTGGTAGGCACTGGGCATTGTAAGAGGAGGTGGGGCCAGAGGAATGACAGGTGGACAGGTGTCTGGGAACATTCGTGAGGATGTAAAGATGCTCTGGGCAATAAAGTCCAGTTTTGGGGTTTCAGGAGAGGAGGTGGAAGGGGGCGGGGAGGCGGCGTCGCCAGGCTGGGGTGGCTGCTGCTGCTGTTGCCGTGGAGGTGGCTGACTTTGCTGGCTAGAGCTCTCCTCTTCCAGGGAGGAGAGGCTGGAACGTGGGTGGCCACCCTCTGGGTGGGCTGGCTCCGCAGTTGTGCTGCTCCCTCCCTGCTCTGCACCAGAGCTGAAGTCAAAGGACTGCCCCGACAGGCCACTGCTGCTTGGTGTGAACACTTGGTCGGGGCTGGATAGCGTTTCAGGGGACTGCAGTCCCAGGCTGTGCTGATAGGAGGCGCTGGCACTCAGCACCAGGGCTAGTTGGTTCTGTTCAGTGCACAGTTGCTGGCGAATCGACCATGCTTCTGATTCACTGGGGGTTGGAGGGAAGTGGAAGAGAAAAGGGGAGCTTTAACAGCAGGTTCACACACACCTGAACTCTCAGACACAAATGGAGATATGTTCATGAGCAAAAGAATTAAAGAAAAAACTGTGGTACCTGATGACGTAGTTGTGGCAGCTGATTGGATGTTCTCCAGCCTCCAAATGGAGAACCATGTACAGCCACACCCATGTATGGTCTGCGGCCTCCACCCGAACAACCATCTCCACCCGGCCGTCTCCTCCCTCGCTCACTGCAGGGATAAAGCAAACAAGCATGTTAGGGTGGCTGAATAGAGGGTGTTAGCATGCAAGGAGTGTGGCGGCATTACAATGGTGCGCAGCTGAACATGTGAGCACAGGCTCCATTAAGTTATTTATTTCTGAAGGAGAGAACTGCTGATGCTGTGTGGGCGGCTGTGTGCAAGAGACACCTACAGACACTTGGTGTTGTGCTTTGTGAAGAAGCTGCAGCACTGTGGGGGTGAACGGGAGGCACAAGAGCTGGGTGCCGTCACACAGCTGGGTACTTACGGAGGCGGCAGTGCTGCGCGGAGGCATGTGACAGGTCCTCTGGGTGAAGGAGACCGTACCAGGATTGTGAGCGGAGAGCCTCCACATTGTAGCCCAGGTAGACATTCACGCTGCACACACAAAAGGACACAGTATAATAGAGAACAATGCAATAAAGAAATAAAATCAAGGCTTTCTCCTGGAAGCTGCCCACAATTCCTCACCTGTCCTGGGCGTCCTGCAGCCGCATGTCCCGGCTGTGCTGAGAATGGAAACAGGCCAGGAAGAAAGCATGGTCAGCGGGGGGAGTCAAGGTGGGGCTCCTTGCAGGCAATGGCTGTGGCTGCTGGGCTTCCAGAGGGGAGCAGAAGCACACCCAAACAGGATTGGACGTCCAGTAGGAGGAACCGGGGCTCGGGGGAGTCAAACAGCGTGCCCGGATCAAGGCCGGCTTGGTTCCGGCACTCTGGCGACGAACAGATTTTGATGTGTTGAAGCGGCAGCGAAACAGACGGTCTGCAAGACAGAGTGAAATCAGATGAATTCTTTTTCGATCTGGAACTTCAGCTGCATGCAAATAAAAAACCCCATCTCACGATTGCCTACAAGTCGTCATTGCTTTTTTAAAGTTTTGCTATTTTGTCACGTTTCTTTACTCACCGGTGTCCGGTGCAGTAGTAGGCACCAGATTGCTCCTCATCACAAAGTGGTCACTGGGGTCAATAATGTCATAGACGCTGTCACCTTGTGCGACCAGATCCACCTGAACCAGGGAAAGTTACATAAGTTTAAAGTCTTGTAGGTCATGAATATACAGTTTTGTCCTCAGGAAGTACACACATTTCTCTGATGGGCTCTGCTTCTGACTCCCCTGGTGGCTTTTATCCCATCTTATAATATACGATCAATTCTCAGCTCAGATGAATATTTTTCATGAATCAGTCAATCAATTTTGTCTAAATCACGTGACAACCAGGTGCACTATCATTCGTTTTTCTGTCCTTATCTCACATTGTGAGCTCCGAAAGAGTATGGATCACGCAAATGGAATCTGCGGGTACTGTAAAGAACACACGTGCCCATCTCCTGCTATCATTTTGTTATGTTATTTCCTGGGCTCACCATTGAGTGTCCCAGGTGCTCCGAGACGCTGTCGGACAGGTAGAGCAGCTTCCCCTCGCTGGTGAGCAGCATGAGGAAGCCCGGCAGCCCGTGCACCAGTTCCGACAGCTCGTGGAAGGAGAGAACGCTGGAAGACTCGCCGAACCCTCCGGCCGCGGTCGCTTCTGCGGATAGAGAGACACGGGAGTCCTGAGCGCTTCGCCTGCGAATTCTGCTGGAGCGGCGTCCGAAACCGCGCTTCTCATAGAGCTTCTATATTTCAGGACATCGGACAGCGCCATCGCGGGAGTGGTGGGGGAACGCACCGCGGACAGCGCCGTCCGAACGAGAACAGTTCTACTACACCGATCCGAGTCAATACACCAAAAAATATGCGAGCGCTGTAATATACAGATTGAAATATTTAAACAGAATACTTGAATATAAAATACAAAGACGGTCTTCAAACGGCCCTTAACTAAAGACGCTCCCTGCGTAGACCTGTTGATTCACAGAGAATCAGACTGTACGCCCTGTTGCCATGGTTTACATTCTCCAGTACTTCTTCAAAACGTCTCAAAGGACCTCTAACCGTCGTCTATATATGTCTCGATAATCAGATACATTTACTGAAAAACTTAAGAAGAGAAAGAAGTTTCTACAGTGTACATAGGAGGGGGAAAAACTGCGTGGTCTCAAGGGTTCGTATTAAACTCTCATCACTTTTGCACGTCCAGAACATCCTTGCTAATCCCACCAGTTCCCAGTAATCTCACCAGTTCCCACCAGTTTGCACCAGTGCTTCCACATGCACGTGTCTCTTACCTTGGTAGAAGAAGACCGACTTCCTGGTGTACATGCAGGCAAGGGACATGATGTGCAGGTAGGAGAGCCGCGCCTTGTCCGCCTCCGAGATGGGCAGCAGCTCCTTAAGGTTGCGGATCTCCGCGTTGATCTGGTCCCTGCGGGCTTTGGAAGCCCCTTTCGTGGACCGGTACATGTCAGCGTGCGCGGGCGCTCAGACCCGAAGCCGGTCTGCACGAGACTCTGCTGTACAAGGTGCTACCGCGCGGTCTGACCCTCGTCCTTCACCTTCTCGCTGGAAGTTTCTTCAGAGCAAAACCAGTTCGTCGGAAAAAAATTATTTCCTTAACATTCCCGGACAGGTGTGGCGTGATCCTGTTTCAATAGTCAGTTTCCCCGTTGAGAGTCGCAGCCAGGCGGCCTCAGCAGCGTTTCTTCTCCGCTGGGTGAACTGGATGCTCGTGTTTCTACCGGAGGAACTAAGCGCGCCCGGCTCTTATATAGGCTGGGGTTACACCGGCACTGGGGGGCCCCCGGTGTGCTCGCATCGACGTGAGCGACAGAGAGAGGCAGAGACAGCTCATCAGTAGCAGCAGCTCGCGCACCCCCCCCCCCGCCCCCCGACGACGTCAGCCCTCCTTTCTCTCCACTGTGACGTCGGGGGGCTCCATCGACGCAGAAATCCCAATATGGACAAAACCGAGAGATGGGCGGAGCCAGTGGCCGGATTCACCAACCCCCCCTTCTGCAAGTGAGACAAGGGAGGGGAAGGGGGTAAGTCGCTGAAATGAGGCTGCGCAAGTATACAAACGAGACACCTAATTCTCCCCCTCCGCATCTTTACCTTGGTCTGCACGTCCGGTTTTAGTAATTTGTCAGATGTTTTTTTCATAAACATATCCGACATGATTCGCTGCAAATGAAAAATGCTTCCTGTAACGTCTTCCATTCAGCAGGTAGGTATTTATTGGAAATGAGATGTTTAAGGTAAGCGAGCGAATGCGATGCTAAACATCAACCGATCTGACTGTACTGCACAAGATCGATCATAACTGATAATCAATAGCCGAAGGTGGTCATAACGAAGCTCCAAAGGTTCCTAATAAAAGCGACCGCAGATCCATCTCATCTCAATCATCAGAAACCGGCGGCGAAGAGTCGATGATGGAAACAGGCGTACAGTGCAGATTTCAGGACGAAAGACCGCAGGGCTACTGAGTTCAATAAACAGCAAAAAATATAGCCAACACCGGCTGTATGATCGTGCAGTGTCCGCAACGTTTGTTCTCCAGCAGGGTTCTCTTTACCTGCAAAGTTGCGAAAAAAATAATTTTATGTTAAATATGTCCCATAAATGAAAGTTTAAATGGTCTCATTATCATGATGCAAGCTCCCATTATATTCACTGTGAAGAGTTTTTTGTACGTAAAAGTCACGCTGAGTTCAAAAATGAATTTGCGATGATTAAAAGGCCATTTTTAGAAAAGTAACAGTCCGACTCGAAGCACAGGTAGTTAATTTGGGGATCGCTGTGATTTGGTCTCAGAAAAGGCTCACAAAAAAGAAATAAAGTGAGGAAGGTAGGCGATGTGCAGAGGCGCAGATAATGGCTCACCACAAAATATTGAATGGTCAAGCAGGTGGTGCAAGTGCTTTAATAACGCATTTCATGATGGACTCTGTCATCTTTTCTTCTCACTTTAGACATTCAGCCGTATGAAATCTGAGATCATCTCTATATTACCGATAATTACAGTTCCGGCATTAAAATTTCAAGTGGACGGACGACGTCCTTCAATGACCCCTGAAGCGAGAGGATATGAGGTGGTCGGAAAAGGCATGCACAGAATTTTCCACTTGATTCTTAACTGAAAGCTGCAACAGTCATTACGTTTCGTTGGACTTAGCGAACTTTTTGCCAAATTACTTTTTAAAATGTTATTTGCAGTGTTGCCCCTATAGACAAAAATTAATCTAAGTAACATAATAAAAGTATACAGCATTGACACGAGATGACCACCAACCAATTCCTACTGATTGTCACCCACCGACGGTCACCCCCTGCAACGAGTGTCACCCACAATGGGGGAACATGCACAGTTGAACTCAGAGAGTTATTCTGAGTCACTCGGGGTTATATTTGAGCCCAGCCCCCCCCCCCATGTCCAGTATTCCTCGTTATGTCTGTGACCTCTGTATACAGCCCCCCCCCTCGCCCGCCCCCGCTACTGGGGGCATAGAACTGAGTGTCTGTTTACCGGAGCTTAAATATGCACGCGTCACACCCTCAGACATTCCTCAGTCTCCGGGGTATTTTAGGAAGGCTTTTATTTTTGTGTTCAAAATAGAATTCATAGTTCATAGTGTTTTAGACCTCATTTCAGAATAATCTATACTATCTCTGTTATTACGATCATTTCGGGGTTTTTATACAAGTGTGACATTTGCTTGACCGACACTTTTGCAATTATTCGCTGAGAAGTGGGAAGCTCAGCGAAGTCAGCCGCTCTTCAGCCGTCTTGTCATTTTATAGTTAAAATTGGAAAAATCCACCTTTGATCCCTCAGCGCAAGCAAAATTTAGGTGTTTCTGCCCTCAGGGCCGATGCTTGTAGACACTGAAAACGCATCTTATGCACAATTCCCTGCGTTCGCCGCGCTCGCTGTGCACGGCGACAGTGACAGGAAGAGGTGACAACAGCCGCACGCGCCCGTACTACGGCTGTGTCGTGCGCGCCGGCGCGCAACTCAGCGGCGGGACAAGCACTTCGTGGCGGTGGGTGTAGAGAAATGATGGTCGCTTTCAGGTGGGTGCAGAACACCTCACGACGCTGGCTGTTTACCGTGTTTACACCGACACAGGAAAGAAGGACGGAGTTAGCGACACACAGAACACAACAGAAAACACGGGTACGAGTGACAGCGTACGGTCGTGGCGCCGGGGGGCGGAGTGATTAATATTTTTAGCAGGATTTATGCAATTATCATAATAATAACCACTCCCATATTTAAACTATGACTCAGGGACCAAAATAAACAAAGGATGCATTGCTGAAGATCAATATAACCTGTAACGTTTCAAAATCAGGTAGCTGATCGTCATTTTCCTGAACTCACAAATATGCTCCCATCTTTGTCAGTTGGAGGAATAATATTTTCCGGGCGTAATGTAGTTCAGTCACAGTAAGTGTGGTCTAAGGTGTTTTTTTCCACAAAACCATCCAGCTGACCTTTTGTACACTTTCAACTTCTCCCCAAAGCGAGTCTGTGTTAAAATGCAGTCGTGCAGTCCTTCATATGCTGATAATTTGGAAAAATGAGTATTAATGGGATGAGTCCGTTTTTTAATGATATTGACATATTTACACACCAGTCAAAGTCCTCCTTCCACATGCAGTACAGTGGCGAAGCAGGTAGGGCCGGTGCTTCACAGCACTTGGGCTGTGGGTTTGACTGTAGCGCCGAATCCAGCTCAGTTTGTATAAATTTTCCACGTTATTCCCATGTTCAACTGGGTTTCCAACTCAGAAGCATGTATTTCAGGTGGCTTGGTGACGCCACATTGTCTTTATTCTGTGTGTGTCTGTGTTTTATTTCTCTGCTGTATAAATAGGTGAATGATTATAATAAGTTTAGATTAGCATACTGAGTACTTTAAGTCACCTTGAACAAAGGTGTCTCATAAATGCAATTACTGTATGACACTTTAGAGGAAATCATTTGCTAAATGTAAAAATAAAGAAGTTATCTGACATTGCCATAACAATAAACACTCAATTTTTATTAGATGGTAAGGTTGATGCATTGTTCAGCTTCAGTTTTGAGGAACATTTTCTTTTTGCTCATGTACCCATTTGGACAGGGGGGTCCCTGGTTGAACGATATAATAGCCACATGGATGCACGTTAGCCAGGTAGGTGACTGAGAAGCTGGACATGTGGACTCCTTTTTCTGCTCTTTGAACATCATGTTTTGCTGTAATGTTTCTCTGTCACTAGAAGTGGCCTTGGTTATTGTTTCTCTTAATGATAATGTTAATTTCAAGTTTGCTTTAATTTCCTGAATTACTCTGTAAATTTATATATGCATATTGCTGCAGTTGACCATATGCATGCAGAGTGTTTCTGTATTTTTTTCTCATTGACCCTCTTTACTCTTACAACCTGCTGTTAAAAAGCTGTGTTTCAGATACAGAACTGGAGCAGCAGGTGGCGCTGTACTTAAGAATCTGGTTTTGAGGCTAGAAAGTGACAGTTGAAGCCTGAAGAGAGTCAATGGGGCCAGATACCTAACTTGTGTCCTGCTCTGTGAACAGGTAAGGTGTTAAACTGAAAGCTCTTGGTTGTGATGTGCGCTTTGAGTGTGCATCCACATGTTTATTACATGTGACTGACTTCAGCCATGTGAAAAGGCAGAGGAGCACTCTGCTGCATTTTTTGTGTTGGTTCCTGTCTTTTGAGATAGGGAGCCAAACAAACAGTACAAACTGGGGTCCAGACCCAAGATGCTCCTCCTTCACCTGGTGGAGGATGCTCGTACCCTTTTCCCTTTCTTTTGACATGCCTTTATTTTGGCACAAAGTTACAAGTCAGATCTGCAGTTGGATTCTTGAAAGAATATGCTAGATCTGTTGCCTAGCAACTTAGCCCATCCAGCACTAGAGCAGGAGGGAGAACCAAAAATGTGGAGAGATGGAGACTGGGGGGCCGCAGTGAGAGCGGACAGATGCAGCAGAGGTAGAGGGGAGAGGTGCAGGGAGAGGGTGAGGCTAAATCTGGAGAGTCTAGGAGGGAAGATCATGGAGAAAAGCAAGGGCAGGACAAGTTGAAAATGAGCTCAAATAGACTGAAAGACAGAAACACAGGGAAAATAAAGATAGAGAGGGTTTATGTGCATGCTAAATGCTTGTGTGAGTATGAGTGTGACAGCATTAATGCTCTTTCATCGATAACCAGCATTCTTCCTGGAGATGACCAATGAGCATGTGCTGGGCATCAGTGATGGACAGCACATGTCACCCCTCAGCTATTTAGTAACAGCCAGGTGATAGTGGTACCTGTGCCTGGTTCCACGGAGTGTGGTGTGTGACCCCATATACAATGCTGTGCAGTTGCACTTGTTAGCAGACACACAGTCAGTGTTCAGCTAAACGGTGCTGACACCCACGCACACTCTCCCCTTGTGCTGATGCATTCTGGGCTTGAAACCTTGCACCTTTTATTTTTTCTGTCTTTCCTTTTAGACTTGAGACTATTTTTAGAAGCTGGAGCAGAAGATGGAGGGAACAGCTGGAGCTTCACAGCTCCCCCTAGTCCTGCTTGTTGTAATACACAACCAGCCAGCCCTCTGTGTGTGTGTGTGTGTGTGAGAGAGAGAGAGAGAGAGAAAGAGAGGTATGCAGAAGGGGACTGTGAATGTGGGAAGCGGACCCACTGAGGGCTCTGACTGAATGCCTTTAGGGGAAAGAGGCAGCAAGCCTTGCTGAGGGTTTGAACCTCCAGCCTCAACCCTAAAATGTTCAGATTTCTTAAAATAAGCCATTATCCTGTTACCTTGTTGCATCATTTTTGAAAAACAATCTGATGAATGGACATTGTGACTTAGATTAACATTTTGTAAGCTTATGTGCACTCTCAGGTAATGTGGTGATAAACTCTGTGTGTGTGTGTGTGTGTGTGTGTGTGTGTGTGTGTGTGTGTGTGTCTGCATGTGTGTCTGTGTGTGTGAGGATCTTTAAAGTGAAGCACTGTGAACATTAATTTGTTTTAGCACTTTGATGTTTCTTGTTTAAAAAAAAAAAAACCCAAAACCAAATCATCTGCTACCACACACCGCATTCCGGTCCCTTCTCCCGCAAAGCAAGCCGATGCTGATGAAGTGTTGCTATGACGACGTGACGCCACAGAGTTATGTGACGTTACAAAAGCCTCGACAAACCGTTGTTTGAACATTTCCCAGTGCAGCAAGACCTCTGTCTCCAGTTCTAATTTTAAACTTCATTCATGGATAAGAGACATTCCATCATCCTGTATTTGATCACAGAGGTGTAATGGCAAAACATTTCTTTCAGGGCTAAGGAGGTTTTACTTCTATTCCCAATTTAAGTTAGAGGTCTCTTTCACTCTGATGACTGAAAATTGTGCTATTTTGTGCAGTAAGTTTCCAATCTGAGCTCTTAACTGAGCTTGGAGAGCGATAAAACCAGATGAACCCAGCACAGTTGGAGATGCCTGATATATAACATAGAAATGTATTCTAGTGAAAGTTTTAGAAAGTGCCTTAAACTCCTTTCACAAAGGAAGTGAGGGTTATACTAGTGAGTGATCAACAGAACCTGTCCAAATCTATAAAAAGTTAAAAAGTTAGGGGCTGCTGTGCTAATATGTGGTTCTTATGTATATTACTCTCCTCACACTGGTACAGTGGACCACAGCTCCCACCTGCAACTGATGAGTGTGTCCTTGTATTATGTAACTTCTCACCATTGTATGTATCTGTGCGCGTAAGTGCACTGTTCTTCCTGAACACTGAAGGTGTGGCTGCCTGGTTCGTGCTTATGAATTCTTAGAGAGATAACTTATGTGGAAAGTAACCACTAATTGCAATGGAAATCAGTCCTACACGCTGCTGGAAGAGTGAATGATGGATAGAGGGCTTACATGACAGCAAGAATATACAAAGGGAGTGGGAGGAGAAGGAAGCAGACAGCTTGAAAAAGGATGGCGTGCCCTTAAGGTGCTCTGTGGCCTTTCCTCTGTTATCCCACCCCTTCCCATACCCTCTTTTGTTCATCTAATGTATTGTTTTCAACAGACTTGCCCAGTGTATTCTTTCCACTGCTGGTCAGTTGGTATGGCCTCACCTGCATGACTGAAGATTTCCTTGGAATGACAGAGTCGAAGATCCACTAATAACTGTAATATTGTAATGTCCCGGGATGACTGTGGCATCGGTAGTGATGAAAAACAGGAAGTGTGAGTCAGCTTTGGTCTACATCAGTTTGGAAGGACAGATGGAAGAAGAGAAGAAAACATGAGGGCCAGAAGACGTGCAGGAGTTCAGGGACCCCTTTCATACAGTCATTTTCCCTGTGGTGATAGGAACCCTGATTTGTGGAGGTACTTAGTAGTAACTGTAACCAACCCAACAATGACACACCTGAATTGTACTAATATGTCACAAATGGGGTGGAGCCAGATTCCTCTCCTGCTCATTATTGTCTTGATTTTAAAAAACTGTATTTCACTGCGTTTCCAGGTAATGTGCTGTATTATGAACACTGCAAACTCTTGAACTGAATATGAACATCTGTTAATAAGTGATACCTCTGAAAGGGCACTAGTCAGAAGCACCAATGCATGCACAAACAAAATATGGACACATACACTTATTTGAAGTCTCCACCCCATTCACTGCCAATATAACTTTCATGGAGTGCTGCAACATCATAAATTTATAGTCTTTGAAATTTACTTGCTAATAAAAATCAGATCTTGTCACTATTTTTGAGACAAGAGACAGCCGAGGAGTTTGAAGTATAGAGCACAGGTCGCCATGACAACTCTAGATTGTCCTGCAGTTTTGAATTGCTGCTTCTCTGCGTCAGTCTTTGGATGCTCAGCCAGGACAGTGCACAGTATATAAAGGACTGCATTACAGGCAGGTACATGTGAGGTGGGACAAAGCCACCCAGGCCTGTTTCAGCAGAACTTTCTGGATAAAGTGAACCTCCTGTCCTAGCTGTAGAGTCCTGGCAGAGTGTATCCGTTCAGTGTGAGGTTTGATCATCTGTGAAAATAGGGGTTGATCTTGGAGTTGGGCTGGGGTTTGCAGTGTGGAACTTACATTATGCTTTTGCACTTTGTTTTCGCGCCTCTTAACCTCTGCTATGTGACCCCCTACTGCATGACCCCTATTCCGTTATTACTGATGCATTTAGTGCTGCTTAGGTAGACAATTCCAAAATTGGGGAAAACAGGTGGTGTAGTGGTTAAGGAACTCAGTTTAGTGCAACGGAGTTTGCAGTCTTAAAACGCATAATATAATATTTGTCATTGCTCCTCCTTGAGGTTTTTGTTTTGTGAAACTGTTCATAGTCTATTTATGAGGAGCTACATACTTGATGACTTCAGCTCTGTTGGCTGGTATCTGTGGAGAGGTGGAGACCATAGCAAAACACTGCACCCCTCCCCAACACACTCACCTTCACACAGTCACGCTTACACTGGTTGATGCTGCAGCAGGTAGTATAGCAGTTAAAGTTATAACTCCACTTTCTGCTGTACTACCCTTGAGCATGGTATCCTGAATTGGTACAGAAAAAAAATTATCTAGTTGTAAAAAAGCATTAAAAAGGCTTTAAAAATTATGAGTCAGTTTGAACTGTGCCAGATAAATGAGCATAAGTAAATAATGATGGATGCCGATTACACAAAACTGATGCTTTATTTACACGGCTCCGCTGGTATGATCCCCACTGCTGCTTCCATCACTAGCATGTCAGTCAGGCACATGTCTATCATACAGTTATGAAATTATGTGCATGGAATCTTTCACAGATCTTCTCAGCCATGCATTGGATAGCATGTGCAACCGGCAGTTAATTTTCTTAACTATGATTTTCCACTGCATAAAGCAGGTGAAGAGAGAGCTAGAGAGCATTTACTTTTCTCTGAGTCTTCTTTCCCATTCCCAGCTATAAGCCTCTATTCTTATACTACCATCTATTATGAAATTTTTCTTCTTTCATTTTTTTCCCCTTTTACTGAGGTTGGGGGGGTGTTGCATTCTTTTGGCTCAAGCTCTTTGCGTTGGTCTGCCCACGCGTCCATGGCAACATCGCCGTGGTAGCTTAGTAACCACATTTACGCACTGAGAGAGACAGGGAGGGGAAGTGCTTCTGAGAGGCACAAGAACAAAATGGAGGTCAGGAATATTAGTGGCATTCATTCATGTCAGCAGAAGGAGGCAGTAGCAGAAAGAGGAAAAATTCAGGCATCAGATCTTTTCATTTCATCAAAGAGGACAGGAGGGAGATGAAATGGGAGAATGGCAGAGAGATACATGAAAAGAATTTCATCTTTATCTTTGATGGAGTTTGAATAAGATCTTGTGGAGCTCTAATACATCTGTGTTTGTGTAACCTCAATGCTGCTGCTGCAAAGTTTATGTAACCACACATTATATCACAGGCTAACATTATTCTACATGAAAAATGAACCTTCACTTGTAAATGTGAAGATAGACAGACAGGAAATGACAGGAGACAAACTCAGAACAAAAACATAGGTTGAAGAATGTGATTCACTTGAGGTAATGACTTCAACCTGAAACAAGAAATTGAGAATATTGGGAGAAATTGGGAATATTGAATTTTTAATATAGAAATATCCATCCATCCATCCATCCATCTAGCTATCCATCCATTCCAAATAACCACTTACCCAATGCAGGGTAACAGTGGTTAAGAGTATATTCTGGAAACATAGGGCTTGTGGCAGGAGATATGCTGAATTGTAGCACAATCACACAAGCGACCATTCAAAGACACCTAAACACTATGGCAACGTAAGAGTCATGAGTTCATTTGAAATATGTGTCTTTGAACTGTGAGAGGAGGTTAGAGGCCCCAAGGGAAACCCACACAAACTCCGGGAAGAGCATAAAAACTCGACACAAGTAGAGATGAACATTAAAATCTACAGCAGGGGAGGTATGAGATACTAGTGATCGTCTCCATGCCACCAGGTCACCCCGTATCTAACACACCAATACCAAACTACAGCACAGTGCATCATGACTCTTTAGTCAACAGAGGAGAGAAGTGAGATGACAGGCCAAACCACTGGGGTCAAAGTTAAAAAAAAATGCCACACAGGACTACATCAGATCATCACACACATTAAGCCAGGCAATGGTAAGTGGAAACTAATGGGTGGAGGGAGTTTGTATAGGTAGGCCTGTGAAGGATGCTTGTGAGCTGAAGGTGGATGAAGCATTACACAACTCATAATCATCAGGCCAGTGGGAACACTTGGCTCCAAACAGCCATAGCAACCAGTGGACATCAGCAAGGCCTCCATGACAAAACAGTGCTCAGGATTTCAGTCACAAACACCAAAGGACAGAGTTCCATTCCAAACCATGATTTGGGACTGCAGGGCTCAGTCTGCACACAGCTCCACAGCCTGTAGGGTTCCTCAGGAGACCAGGAGCATCACATAATTTTCCTCCTTTGCTGAATTCCCACAGTTCCTCTTGCTTTCTAGAGAGCTGCTGAGCAAATTGTTCATCAGCTCTCTAGAAAGTCCCTGAAATATTCAGTCAGGTTTCACACACATTTTTTGAAAAGTCATTAGTTGTTTATTTTGCATGAATTAGACATATCACCCAGAGTGAGCTATGCAGTCATTTCTCACCACGAGGAGGGAATAATTAAGTTCAGACTTATTGCCGAATGAATTACAGTTGATCTGCATACTGTGATTTGTAATAAATTAAACTTAAAAAGTTCCTGCAGACATTTGACCAATTCACAAAAACAATACAATTTTTCAGATAAAATTATAAATAGAAGAAAAACACCTCTCTTTGTCATCTTGTTATATATTTATTTTTGTTTGCTATCAGAATTGGACACATTTAATTTGATATACCAGTTTTATAGATAATTTTCCAACTGATTTATTACAGATCCATTAGACTAATTAGTATCAGTTTGATTAATATTTGCACAGCCAATGTGGTGAGGTTTTTAATTTTAAGACATCTTTGATCATGTTTCTCTTTCTGTTTGTAGATTAATACATACTGTACATTCATATACTGTGTATAATACAGAATTAGAAACAGTTCATTTCCCTGTGCACCCCCATTCTACCTCTCCCACCATTTCCATAATTGAAACTTGTACAAATGATCGCTTTCACTCACTCACTCACTCACTCATTCATACCAGCCCACCCTTTCTATTGTCCCTTTGGAGAGGATAGAGGCTGTTGGATGTTGAATGTTGTTTGCTGTGTGTTTGGTGTCAAGTGTTGGGTGTAAATAATTGTGAGTTTTACAATAGACATAAAGTTGAGGAGGTAATACATCACAGCTGTGCCGTGTAATCAAATTGAAGGATGGTCTATGTTGGGATTAACAGGTATCCTATGGTCATCATTGCTATTTCATAGACAAGTCCGAACCCCTGCCTCACTGAGGGGTATAAACAGCTCTCTGTGAAGCAGCTGAAGCTGCTGTGGAACATGGTTGAGTGTTGTGATAATTGCGTTTCACTTGGGTCCAACACACTGGGGTCCCTGTTGGCTGGCTGTCTGTCTGCATGTCACTGTGGAAAAGAAACTTCCATTGGAAAAACTGAACATTTAAATGAATTTACAAGACAATGAATTTTAAAATCCAGTCAATGGTTTTCCTTCAGAAGTCTCTAACCCCTTAGACAGATCAAGCTAAAGAGTATGAGAACAACAGATAAACCATTATGCAGTTGCACCGAGGTCATTCCTGGATCAGGTGCCTAGTGTTATGAAAGCACCTGGAATGCTTCCCATATGAAGTACAAATATATTGCAATATGTTCTGAACATATTTTAGAATATGTATGCACTTTATTCTGGTTCTCACATATCTAAAACCATACGGTGCCTTTCTAACACCATATCTAATTAGCTACTGAAATATCATATACAAAGCAATATGTACATGTTCTCATTTTTGGGTTTTCAAACAAATTGCTCTTGTGCTTTAAAGAATATCTAGGGGTATGTTAAAGTCCAAGTGAAATGGCCTAAAAACTGAAACCACAGATAACATTGAATGGAACCTATAGCGTCTAATATCATCTAGGTTATTATCTAGTTGACATCTTGAGTGTGTGTGAGTATGTAACTCTGAGGGCCAACACACGCCATGGTCCTTCCTGCTGAGAAAGATGACCTGGTGACGAGAGCCGAAAGGTTCACCAGTTAATTGGGTTATGAAACCAGCAGCAAGACTTCCATCCTGAGCTATTCTTAGCTCAACGTCTCTCCTGAGCTCAGTGTGGCTCTGCTCTCCTGTGGAAGCACACCACTACTACAGCTGCACTTATGTAAAACACTATAGCGAGTGAATCATCACACACACACACACACACACACACACACACACACACTGCCCTACCCAGAGGGCAAACAGCATTTGGCTGCAGTGAGTAGGACAGAAGCTGAAATTCAACTTTTTTTAATCTTATGCAACTTTTGGAGTTGGAATCATCATCCTATGTGTTCAGCTGAGTGTTGAGGTGTTCATTACTATGCAGAACCCACACATACACACACGCACGCGCGCGCGCACACACACATTCAAAAGAGACAAAGTGCTATGGGAAGGTGCAGAGTGTCCCATCATTAAAGAAAGAATGGATGGATGTGATGATACAAAAAATGAACAAATTTAGTTTGAAAATCGTGTATTTAATTCAGTTATCCTACAAAAAAGTACAACATTTTCCAAGATACATAAAAAAATAGAAATATTGATAAGAATTTTAACAGTCACTGATGTTCTGGCTCCAGCAGGAATGTCAGTGTGTAAAATAGAGGCAGACATTAATTTCACAAAGACAACATCTGTGGCCAAACATGTAAAACATCTATGGTCCGTCTTTGTGGCAGAAGATACACTGATAGTACAGCATTTTTTGTACAACCAGTGACATAAGAAACCATTTATGTGTAGTTTGTTTTATGAGTGGATATAGCACCTTGTATCATACAAATGGACACATTTTCACTGTGTGTACAAAGCATGAGCATCATGATGTGCACAATTTCTGTGTGTGTGTGTGTGTGTGATTGCAACAATGCTATCATGCAGCAGCTACAATATTGGAGGGGCACATAGTGTTTGGTGTGAGGGACAAGGGGTGGTCTGGCCACCTATGCCAGTGAATTCACCAGTCAGGCACCGGATGTGTGTGTGTGTGTGTGTGTGTGTGTGTGTGTGTGTGTGTGTGTGTGTGTGTGTGTGTGTGTATCCTGTTTATTCTAACAGTTTGGTCCACCAGTTCCAGGTATGCTCACATCTGTATATCTCTCTCTATAACTATTTCCTCACCCTGCATGAACAGTTTTCTATTAGACACTGAAATTTGCAATTGTCTATTGATACATAAAACACTCACAATACGCAAAAGTTGTCCTTGAATCCATCTGTAGCTCCATGCGACTGTGCTCCGTTCTTTCTTTCTCTTGTTCTGCTCATTAGGCTTTTGCTGCTTCCTTCATAATCCCTCCATTTGGCTCTCTCTCCTCAGAAGGTATAGGGCCCCACAGTGACCGTCAGCTGCAGGACCGAGCTGCTCTGGTAGCTCATGAGGGGGTTGACAGACACCATCTCGAGGTCAAGGACATACTCCTTGGGGCCTGAGACTGACCGGGCCAGGACCAACATGGCACTGATGTTGTTGATTTGCTGAAGTGAGACACAAGAGCCAATCCCAGATGAGAAAGGAGAGGTTGACAGGAGAGCAGAAAGGAGTTTTTGGTGTTGCTTGCAGAGCTCACCACCAGGGGGCATCCTTTGACTGCCTCACTCTTTATGTGGGCACCACATTAATCACTGAAGCTGGCGCTGGTGGGGCTGGTGTGTCATCAATACAGTCATCACTCTGATTTTCACAGACTTACACAGCAGATACATTTTAAGTACAATGACACAGACTCATGCCTCAAACAGTTTGTCACCTTTGCTTTAATGTGACACACAGCCATACAAACTGCACCTCACAATTTGTTATTAACTGACCAACTTCCTAGAACTTTGTTATGTTCTATAATCTGTGTGATCCACAAAGTGGAAATGTGCTCTCAAATATTGCCTGAAATTTTTCATTCTGACACTTAATACGGAAAGAATGGAGGATGATGCGTGTCCGATTCCCACAGCTGCCATTCTGAACGCTTCTCACTGTGGAAACATTTCTCATGTGTGCTTTACGCTGTGCATCAGTTTCCTGTTTAATAGCATTCTGACATACACTTCCTGTCCCCTGCTTGTATCTTGCATTCCGTCGCTGCGATTCTATACTTTCCCTGTGTCGATTCACATGCCAAGTTAATTAAATCAGACATTCTAGGCATTCTGGCCCCATTTTGACATTATGGCTCAAGTGCGTCATTCCTCCAGCCAGAAAGACCAGAAGCCGGCCTCCGAACCACCGCCTTGTATGGCTGTGTTGGTGACGTGTTGCCTCAGCTCAGCACAGGCCAGGCCAGAGTGGTGCACCCTGACACACATTCCCTGGATCCTCAGAGTAAGAAAGTGCATTCCTACATGATCAGGAAGGAACTGCAGCCATACCTCTGGCTAGCTTTGGCATTCAGTCTGAATTAATAAGCCAGGGCTTGGGGGCAGGGCAGCAGTGGGCCAGGAAGACCGATGAGAAGGTCTGCTGTTAGTGTATATAAGAAGGTAAAGGCTCCCTCTACGTGATGGACCACAGATGAATGGAGGACTCACCCGGATGTAGAAGTCCCCATTGTCGTTACCAGAGCGGATGCGGAAGGTGTTGTAGGCCCCAGGGTACACACTGGTGGCCTGGATCTGGAAGATATCCGACGGGACTGAGCGCTCAGATGCAATGCTCATGTAGCGATGCACAATGGAGAAGGGCAGTTCACGGCAGGCAGGTTTCACAATGGGGCACACGCAGCGGCTGAAATATGGGCAGGGGTGGGGTATCACAGAACAACCATCAGGTATAAAGAACAAGCACTGGAATGATGCAGGAATACAGACAAAACAGTTCAGTGCAAAAACTAAGCTGTGTGCCGACATCTATGCAAGTGTGACTCTGTGTGTGTGTGTGTGTGTGTGTGTGTGTGTGTGTGTGTGTGTGTGTGTGTGTGTGTGTGTGTGTACATGAAAATTTCTTCAAAAGGAAATTCAACATTAAACAATAATCTTGGGTGTCTTGTTCAGCCACTCACTTGTCAGACACCTGCATGTATGGATCTTGGCAGCGGTTGGTTTCGACACACTGGTACCCCCCATGGATGTTTACACATGTCTGTCTATCCGCACACTGGTGCACACCTGTCTCACACTCGTTCACATCTGGATAAAGCAGAGTTTCACACAGAGGTCACATAAAAATGGAAATCATGGTGCTCAAGATGCCAATGATGACCACGGATCATGAGGTCAGTGGGTCATGTAGCAGTTCAGGTGCTGCAAACTTCTGGTTAATGCATGGAAAGGTTGAGAAGTCAAAACCAGAAATGTTTCAAAACTTCACAGTTTAAACTGCATAAAATACTTAAAACTAAATCTGCAAATTGTTTTGGTTTAGGTAGGATGCTTGAAGGTAACAATATTATATGTCAAATAAAAATATCACATCAAAAATGGTCAGGCTGCTTTCGGATCGTGCCAAATGACTGACAGTGCTGAAAGACAAGAGCGATGAAGAGAAGATGAGGAGTGATGAAGGAGCATGATGTCATTCTCAATACCCTGGCAGAGGCGTGTCCCCAGCAGCTGGTAACCCTCAGGGCAAACACAGGAAAACCTTCCAGGCTCGTTCACACACCGGTACTGACACAGATAACCGGAGTAGCTGCACTCATCCAGGTCTAAGGAGAGGGAGGTAGAGAGACAGAGAGAATAGAGTGTAAATGTAGGAAGTTGGAATTAATGGAGGGAGCAAGGGAAGGAGAGAAAGGTTTACAGGCCTCTACATAGCCTGGCACTGTCAAATGGACAGAAAGAGTGACAGACGCACACCCCCCTCCTTCCCAACAGACACATCTACCATTGCAGGAAATCCCATCTGATGCAAGTTCGTATCCCTGATCACAGCGACATACGAAGGAGCCAAATGTGTTGTGGCAGCTCTGCTGGCATGGGGTGCCCATCTCACATTCATTTACATCTGGCAGAAGGAGAGAACAAAACAGGATTTATAGTGTGATAGGTGGTGTTTATATATTGCTACGGTTCTGTTTTACAGAAGTAAATCTAGGCTAAACAACAATGTGTGGAGGAAAAAGTGAAGGACTGAATATTGTGGGCAAAGGGTAAAGCAAATATGAAGAATTGAGTAAAGGAGGCAGTGGCTATAAAAATAATTTGAGCTGAACTTTGGAAAAAAGTGTCTGAAAAATGAATAAATGTCAATGGAATATAATATTAAGTTTGATGGAGGACCTGCAGTTTGACCTAAGCCTGGACTGAAAGAAAGGAAGGACTGCATGCAGAGAGCCTCACCCACGCAGGATCGGTTGTTCTCGGCCACCTGGAACCCTGGTTCACACTTGCAAGAGAAGGAGCCGGGCACGTTGACGCAGCGATGCTGGCAGTACCTGTACTGGCACTCATCAATGTCTGGGGGATCAGAGGCGGGAGGTGGAGCAGAAGGGATGGGGGAGGATGAGAGGGAGAAGGAGGGAAAGAGGGGAAAAGAGGGGAGGACAAGGAAAGGCAAAAAGGAGGACAAAAGTACCAGGAGGGGAAAAAACAGATGACAAGGAGAAGTGGGGGGGGGGGGTAAAGAAGGGGAGTGATGGACAGAGCCAAAAGGAAAATACCAAAAGTAATGAGAGTGATCCATGGGTTTTGGGTCATATCCTAGCCTGCTGTATCCTGAGCAACAAAACAATCTGGCTGAATCAGTATTACTATAACCCGTATTCTTATTCTGCATGTGTACTGTGTGAATAGCATTTACTGCAGTCTCTTTGTTTTTAGTTTGTTGTCTCCAAACTTTGTCACTTCAGCCATAATGCTGTGTAATGTCTGTAGTTTCCTTAATGTCCAGTGTTCTTACATTTCAATGTGAATTGGCAACCAGGACAGAATTTTTGCACACATGAACTTACTTGGACAATAAAGGGTTTAAATTGTATCTTATATTTTCATGATTTGTCTTGTCTCCAAACGTGCTGTAAAGTCCTATGACACGATCGCACGCAGAAACGCTGCTGGCTCACCAATACATTCAAGGCCGATTTTGCTGTAGCCATCAGGGCACTGGCAGCTAAAGGAGCCCACAGTGTTGACACACTCCTGGCTAGGGAAGCAGCTGTGTTCACCCGTCTCACACTCGTTCACATCTGCGGGAATGACGCGTGTAGAGGAAGAGTGACTGCAGTGACCACCACCTTTTGCAACTCATAAAGAGGAGAGTCCAAGCCAGACAGGTCACAGTTCCTCACAGCCCCACCTCCGAAAAGGAAGGAGAACTCACCTGCACAGTACTCCCCCTGCACCACATAGCCCACAGGACAGGGGTTGAAGGCCTCGCTGGATTCCACTGTCCTGCTTGGTGGTGACTGGCTGGGTTGAGCCTGACTGAGAAGAGGTATGCTGGCTTCTGGCTGGTGAGGCTCCAACTCACTGGCATCTGGTTGGCTTGGCTCCAACACCCTGGAGGGGTCTGGGGCAGTGATAACTGAGGCGGAGCGCGGGAGACACAGGTAACCACCATAGTGGTTGAAGCACTTCATCTCCCCCTTGCATGCATCTGGAATGGTCTCACACTCATTGATGTCTGTCAGAGAGAGAAGGAAAGAGTTTTACCCCTGTTCTATCACTGAATGTTGAAGCAGAGCATGTTAGGAAAAGAGGGAAAAGGAGTAAAGGCAATAAAAATGTTTAATGTACTGAAAAAATAACAAGAGCAGGAAAGAGAGTGGAGTCAGCAGGAACATTTTCCAGAAGTCCTACCTTTACAGTGCCAGGTCTGTGAGTCCCACTGGTACCCATCTGTGCACTCCTGGAGTGTGAAACAAACACACACGCTCATAGTCAATCACCAGAATGCTGAGAAATGCACACTGGAGGGGCTATCATGAAGGACAATGGTTAGATCTGCCATATTTGTAGTCAAGGGATCTGGGTTTAAGTCCCATCACCTGCTGTTATACCCAGCTGCATTAATGCATCTGTCTGTCTGTATGTCTGTCTGTCTGTCTATACTAACCACAAAATTGTAAGGAGAGTTCATTCAAACTGCATAAACAGGTATTTACCAGAAGATTCTTACGATCCAAAAGACAGGAGGCAGAGCTAGAGGTGGCAGAGTTAAAGATGTTAAGGTTTGCATTGGGTGTGACGAGGATGGACAGGATTAGAAATGAGTATATTAGAGGGGCAGCACAGGTTAGACGGTTTGGAGACAAAGTCAGAGAGGCGAGATTGCGTTGGTTTGGACATGTGCAGGGGAGAGATGCTGGATATATCGGGAGAAGGATGCTAGGGATGGAGCTGCCAGGCAAGAGGAAGAGAGGAAGGCCTAAGAGGAGATTTATGGATGTGGTGAAGGAGGACATGCAAGTGGTGGGGGTGACGGAGAGAGATGCAGAGGACAGGAAGAAGTGGAAGCTTTTGATCCGCTGTGGCGACCCCTAACGGGAGTAGCCAGAAGAAGAAGAAGAAGAAGAAGACAACCAGAAGATTCTTATGCATAAAAGTCGGGGGGTACTTAAGGTAGAAGAAGTTAAAATAGTGGTCAGGTGATGGCGGTAAAACTGTGGCAGAGTGGGGAGATTTAGAGGAAAAACAGAACAGTATATTATAGAACAGGTGAGCTGTAGAGCTGGGAAGGAGAGAAAGATGGATGGATGGAAGGAGCACTTTCCTGTTCTCCTTACCGTGTAGCTGTCAGTTTCCGCAGGTGTCTGAGAAATAGCCCAGGGGAGGAGGAACAGACATAACCAGACAGCCCATTGCCCACACACTCGGGCCATGCTTGTACCCACAGACACGCACACACCCAGTTCCACACAAACACGCAATTCACACGCTGTCTAGGCTGCTGTGCTCAGGTTATGAGTGATTAGACCCTATGTGCAAAACACACACAGACACCTTTAGCCGACACTTAAACAGATGCTCCTCTCTTGTATCCCTTTGTTGCGAATTTCTGGAATCTGAAGGGGAGACAAACAGTTGGGTTTTAGTAACTAGAAGGAAAATGCTGACGGAGAGTTTATTTTTGGCTAAACCATGTCCTCTAGTGGTCAGTTGAACTTTTTTCCACAAGATTCCCGAATATAAATAGATGATAGCAGTGAGCCAGCAGCAAAAAATGCTGACGTGAAGAATTATTAGGATTTTGTCTGAGCTCTGCTTTCTCCTTTCTTTCTGTCTGGTTGGATTGCTGTCGTTATGTCACAAGTTGCCTTTGCAAACCCTTTGCTTAACCTGGGGAGTTTGGACCTCCGTTCAGAGGTCTTGCAGGGGCAAAACTGGTTTGGTTTTCTGCTGGACCCTCGACCACCCAAGCAGTCCAGTAAAAACAACACAAAGTCCTGCAGAAATGGGCACGTGGGTCCTTCGGTAATGTCAGTGCTCTCCTGTTGGCTGGAGAGTGCAGAAATTAAATTAAGGCAAAAAAGAGCTTGTAAAATAAAAACACCAGGTGCCCTGTGCTGAATCATGTGTTTAATATGTGGTTTGGCACAAACTGTAGAGACAGCTGCTGTACAGAACTAAACTTAATTGGTAGGAGCTGAACTGAATGTAGTCCAACAGCACTCAGCTGTATCTGTTTTATTGCAGATTTTTAAATTATTCCTTTTGTGATATGCTTGAGAACCCACAACCTTGTTGTTACCAACCATTTGCTTTAACAAGCTAAGCTAAGCACTCCCCTGTTTTAGTGCAGATACAAGAACCACCAGAATGACTCGTGAGGTGTGTCTGGTGACCAGCACAAATACATAGTCACAGTATGCTCAAGTACACAGTCACGCTCATGTGCACCCTAGTTGGTCATGGTCTATACAACTCACACGCAAGCATCAGCTGTATGTCACCACTGACCACAGACGAAATGTACAAATGTTAAACTGTGCTGGTTCTTATAACTGGAAATGTCAGCAGCAAACAAAATTAGAAGCAAAAAGAATCAAAAGGGGCAACTCTTCTCGGGAATTCTAGCTCTTGCAGAAAAAGAGGTTGAACTTTCAGGCTGAAAATAAAATGGACAAGAGGGGTGTTTGAGTGGATGTGTAGGGCAGCAGGTGAAGATAAACTTGCCCCTCTGGGAAAGAGGCAGTGTGTTAGAAGGTTTCAGTGTGATGCAGAAGACCAGAGCTTTGCTGTGTGCGAGTCTGTGATAGAGGGCAGTCAGCGCCAGCTAACACAAAGAGGGCCGAGTAAACCTCCCCCGAACGGGGCTGAGCGCCAAGCACACGCTCTGCTGACTGGAACCCTCTGGTTCTCCAGAGGTTAAAAAAAAAATAACTAGGGCTGCACTAACGCTGGTCATTTTTGTCCCCAAAACTGTACCTTAATGCTGGATCCATTTTCTCTGCAACCTGGAGTCATAGTGTGAAACACAAGCTCCCTAGAATGTTGCCATTAACATTTCTGGAAGCTGCCTTTAGACCTTGCAGACCATTATCTAATCTGAAGGCCTGCATCCAGGTTCCCTTTTTTGTGCAGGTAATGAAGGGACAGTGAAAGCCCTGGGAATGGGGGTTTTTGATGCAACATCTCAAACATGGTTCCTGTGCAACTCTCAACACACACACTTTTACTCATACGTTTATTTATACATTTAGCAGATGGTTTCATCAGTGATGTGCAAAAATTATTAAATAGTATGTGGCTGACACATTGTCTAAGGTCAATAAGTGTTAAAAATGCAGCCCTCAGCTCCCTGCAATCATTCATCCAGTTACACAGCACAGCAGTGCAACACACACTCTCTGAGTTACACACACTTGCTTGAAGCAGGAGGCTATAACAAATCAACACAAAACAGTCGGACTGGATGCCAGTTCAGATAAGACGTACTCACGTCGAGTTCTCTGTCCCTTCGTGTCCCCCGTCCTGTAGCACTCTGCTCCCCGTCTCCACTGTCCCACTCAGGGGCTGTGTTCAGAGAGTGTGAGGGAGCAGTTCATGCTGTGTGGCAGAGCGAGAGCAGGACAGCCCACTCCCACCCCCCCACCCCCACATTGCCATCCACCATCCTGCCCCCCGTACCCCCAACACCAGCATATGGAATGCCAAAATGTGGGCTGCATTCCCAAATTCCAAATTAATCTCTTTCCCAGTGGGAAACAACAGCAGCAATTACAGTCATGACCCCCCTGGGCTTATCAACACACCTTCACCCTGGAGATTCTCCCCTGTTCCTCTTATCTCAGATCTCCTTCCTCAGCCCCTGCACTCCTGCCCTTCAGGAGTCATCCTGCCTCCTGCTACCTTCTCATCACTCACCTCCACCCCCCTTGGGCCCCCCCCCAGCTGCTACAGGCAGATATTTATAGCCTAAGAGAGAGGCTTGAGGAATGTGCTCAGAATTGGAGAGAGAGGAAAAAAGAGACGGTAGAAGAAGCTGCAAAGTGGTCCAGTTCCTGCCATAGCACACCTTACCTCGCCAAACATCTCAGCTGGAGACTCTCTCTGGACCCCGTGGAGGTGTTCACATATAAGGTGTAATTTTGTACAACATAACAATGAGGCAGAATGACCCCATTCAGTGCACAAGCACAAAAGAAACTGAAAAGCCTTGAATATGGGTGCATGACCATATATGTGCTGTATGTAGTAGTGTAATGTATCTGGCATAGTTGATACCATCATGCTTAGTACTGCCACCTTTGGACCCACAGAACTGCAGTATGATTCCCACCTCCTTCTGTAATACCCAAAATTCTTACACTGAATTCACTCACTTTTGTAAACTAGTTGTCATGGTCAAGGTTACAGGAGTCTGCAATCTGTCCCAGAATCACTGGCTACACCCTGGATGGAGTGCCAGGCCATTTATTGGTAAGTAAATATTAAGCAGCTGTATACATGGGTAAATTAGTGAAAGGGGGTTGAAGAAAAGTATCAGTTATATGAATGAATGTAAATGTAAATGATGCTGTGATGGACAGTGCTGCAATATCACACATGCTGTTCCTGTGTAAAGTGGATAAAAACCAGGTTGGAAATTTCCATGGCCATTTGTAGGGACAAAGCATGTTGGCAGCTATCACAGCAAACAGCCTTTATTGGGTAATAAAAGTTCCAACCCTGCCACCCCTACTGAGGCCCCTTCAACACTGCCCCCAAGCACCAGCACAGTACCCTCCCCCACGCCCTTGTGCACAAAAACACACACAAACACACCCAGATTGTAGGATCTATGTTTCTTTGTTGTTGCTGCTGTTGTTGCGTATGTGTGGGTGGGTGGGTGTGTTTGCAGTGTAAATAAGCTGTAGTGAACCTTTATAAAAGGTGTGACACACGTCTGTTGGCATACACTATAACTTTAATTAAGACTTAAAGCACAGTATTTAGAGTCTTCTTACGAGAACAACACACCACACGCACCACCAGCTAAGATGTCTGTTATACAAATGAAGACAGTGGAACTTGTGGAGCCTCACGGACCTCCGGTTTATGGTACCTCCTGCAGAAGTCATGGTTTGCAAGTGGCCTGTCAGTGAGGTCTTGTGTTTTTGAGACATCACAGAGCTGCTCTGGTTCGTGTTGAACATCAAATCTATTTAACGGGACCTTGCTATCACAACTGCTCTTCACAAAGACAACATGACAGAAGGTGTGAAAACGGGACCCCAGATATCGTCAGCAGACAAGTACATGAGCACATGCACAAATACACCTGTATACACAGTCACTGCTTGAGTGTATCAAGTATGTGAGCTGAGCAGGTGTCTTCAGTAAGGATGAGTCTCTAGCTGTTTATCTGTCAGATCCATGGAGCCCAGTAATCTGAGAAGAGGAACAGAACCATCATTTTAATGATGAAAGAAGAAAAACAGAATATTTCAGACCACAAAACAATCATTCAGTGGCCTGTTAAATGGATAAATGTAAATATAAATACTCTGTTAATGTTGAAGCAAGCCTAGTTCATCTCCCCACTATTTATATTTAACTTCATTAAGTAGGAAAATTTTTGGGGCCCCAATGCATGAATTTTAAAATGTACATTATAATCTATATTCACATGAACATTCCACTCTTAGCCTTCAGGTATAAAATAATCCTATCAAATCCACAGTTTGTAACATAATATAGATCCTTGAGTAACACTGTATATTTATTAATGTGTAAATAGCAATTTATGTTTAGCATTGCTGCTATTTCCACCTGTATGCCCATCTTACTTTGATATATGTAGTCATATACAGTAGATCCCTATTACTTTGATGTTCTGTATGCTGTGTGTCTGAAGGAGCATCCACCATGTCATGTTCTTAGAATATCCAAACATACCTCTCTAATAAAGTTATATTATCTCTATATCTATAAATCTTAATCTCTGTTTGGCTGTCTGGCTGTTAGCTTTTTATATTTGAGAAAATAAAACTAAAAATTAATAAGAAGTTATGCATGACACACATACAGTTCTGCACAGATTAGTGATGCAAGGGAAATAAAATTTGACAATAAATATATTTTGTTTTTTTCTTTTCCATTTGATTATGACTGATGTGTGTGTCACTTTCTGTGGCATCCACCTGTCCAACAGCACTAGTAATGCTGATATACTAAATGCAGCCACTTTAATGGTAAAACAGATTGATGACATATAATGTGTTATGACTTTTTGCCTTTCTGCCTTCACGCCTTTGTGACCTAGGCAGCATCAGGTAACTCAGCTTATCTTAAAATATACAAACACTTTTTGCCCACCTCATTACTGCATGTCCAAGTCTAGGTCTTCTCATCTTTTGTGTGACTGGAATGGATGATGAAACCAGGTGATGACAGAGAAAGAGGGTAGAGAGCAAATAGCAAAGAAGATCCTGAGGACACCATGTAAACATGTAAGCTTAAGCAATTTTGATCCATTTTCTTAACTGTAGCTGCCTGTTCATTGCTATATCCTACAGGTCCAGTGCCTATCCAGGACAGGACAGGGTACACCCTCAACAGGATGCCAGTCCATCAAAGGATAAACACATACTTATTTACTTGTATGTAGACTATGGACAGTTAGCCCTTCGGTGCACCTGAAAAAAATTTTTGGACTCTAGGAAGAAAGAGCAGCACCTGGAGGAAACCCAAGCAGGCAGAATAAACAAACTCCACACACACCGAGCCAGATTCAAACCAATGTCCAAACTACATCCCAGATGATAACAGGCATCTGCTGCACCACTGTGCTAGCCATGAACAATGGAGTAGCACAAAAAAAATTTAAGTAATATAAAAGATGAGAAGAAAAGTTAGAAAGTAGATATAAAGGTGAAAAAAGGTGTTGTGTAAAAGTAGTGTTAAACATATGTTTCTTAAACCTGGATTTAAAGGTGTTGAGAGAAGTTCTGATTTAATCTAATTTAGATCTGAAAGACTAGATTTTTGATGAAAATTAGTAAACCTTTTGTGGCTTAAGAATATTTTATATATTTTAACCATTTAAATTGAAGGTGAGAGTCACTGTCCATTTTGAACAGTAGTTTGGTAAAAGTCTTTCTCTGTACCACTTTCTCCAGAGAACACATCATGTAGAAATGCTAATACCCGGCATGAAGATGTACAGAAGATTGCACACGCTACAGCCAGCTGGTAGAACATCTGCAACAGTGGCCTACATCCTCCAGAGGCCCTGAGCCTCCTCAGAACATATTGGCAACTGGGCCTTCTTGCACTGTGTCTTTGTGTTTCTAGGCTACTCCACCCTTAAATATTGATAATTGAGTTTTTTTAGAATTCTCTTTGCAAGCAGAGTTTCATTAACAAATGATGCTCTTATGCAAGTGAAGCCTGTATTATTTTTTGTGTAATGTATAAATATAACAGAGAACAACAATTCCAGTCCCCTAATTCAGTGGTTTTCAACCTTTTTTGTGCTGTGGACCGGAGCATACGTTTAAATTATTTAGTGGACCAGTGGAGTCGGTTATTACCCAGTAGCTTTAATATGGTAAAAACAACACTTGCCATGATTTGAGTAGTAAAAGATATTCCAGTAACAGCAGGTGTCATTTATGTGTCAGTCACCACATGCACCCAATGCTTTATCACATCAACATCTACCATATGACTCAGATGTTTCTTCTTACAAGTGTACACAGCGTACAGCTTTGATGTCTCCATTGCCTATTCGGAAAGAATTTGTGCGCACAACACACACATTAGAGACATGATAGTGCCTGAGATTCACCCTTTTTCTTCTTCTTCTTTCGGCTGCTCCCGTTAGGGGTCGCCACAGCGGATGAATTGTTTCCACTTCTTCCTGTCGTCTGTATCTTTCTCCGTCACACCCACCACCTGCATGTCCTCCTTCACCACATCCATAAATCAGTGCCCGAGATTCACCCATTAAAGCAATTTCACGTTTTATATATGATGGATTGTACTTTTGATTGAAACATTGGTTTGTTTGTTTTTTTTAGCATTTTCAGATGCTGCATTACCTTCATTGTTTTATTTGACGTTTATTGAACAGTGCTCATCTTTTATGTTTGCATTGTGCACAAGACAAGGCAGAAACAAGCCAGATACTACTGGCATGTATTGCATGTGCTCTGCATGAATGAAGCAGAACTAATAAAATTCCCCTGATGAATGTAAAACTCTATCAATTGGGCTGAAATGAATATAGGCATAAATTATTTGTCAATAAATATGCTCAAATTCTGAGTCAAATAAATGAACAGCATATTCTTTGCTATGCTACTCACAGAAATGTTTAGGCTATTTGTGAGTACAGTGGTCTGCCTGTAGCCGAAGAAAGCAACCGTCATGGCCCAGTTCTAGTCCACGGCCTTGTTGTTGAGAACCTTTGCCCAAGTCTACCATTACCTGACAGCAGTTCATAATCATCTGACCCTAATCTGAGCTTCACTAGAGCTTAACCCTCTCATAAGGGAGAATATTTCAGTGATGGCATTAGATACACTGATGGCTCTGTAGTGCCACCTCCTGTGGTACTTCTGTCATTGGAGCAGTATGTATGTATGGCTTGTCTGTAGTCAGATTGGCTGAATATAGCACAACTTCTAAAATTATAGAATAATACTGAAAACATTGGAAAAAGCAATGAAACTGAAAGAATACTGTTAAAATATTAAACAAAATTTTGCCTCTTCTGCTTCCACAGAAGAAACTTGCTGAAACTGCTGAAAAACAAGTTGCATTTCCCTTTGCATGGCAAAAACCACAGATAAACCTGACAGCAAATGTCTGGCAGGATTTCAGTGCTACTGTCTATTAAAGGCCCTCAATAATCTCGACGAGAGTTTGAGCAATTTTTCCAAGAGAAAAATTATAGCATCCCAGTGTGTGGGGTTCGTGTGGATTTGTTCCAGGGAGCCCTGCAGCTGCGGTTCCTGCCAGAGTCACTTCCTTTAAAACTTTGTTTTTTTCCCCTGACAGTTTCAAAATGTCCTTAAAAGTTTCAAAAGATATTTGCAGAGTTATTGACACACAAAACTAGCTGAATGATTTCAAAGCAGTCTTTCCTTAACACGGAACTACAATGAGAAAAGTAGGTACTTGTTATGCAGTATGATATTTACTGCTACAAACTAAAATAGGGCTTCACAGAATTGCACTTCTGAAGAGCACTTATGCACATGAATCACCCATCCATTTTAATTAACTGCTTGTCCTGGTCATGGTCACAGCGGTCCAGAGTCTATCCCACGACTATTAACCCATGACTAAAATTCAACACTGTCAGTCAGAAAACACACAAAGCACTTTGTAATTATACAACTATATTGTTTCAGTGCACACCTATCCCCTGGTACACTTCCCTCATGATAGACAGTTTTGTTTTTTATACCAAAAATTCTAACTTTAGAGCTCCCCACATAACATGAATATGCACTCCGCTTCATCCGAGATGAAACTGATTAATGTTACATTTCTTAGCTAAATTGTGTATGAAAATTACACACCTGTAATGTATTGTTATTTTAAAACCTATTGGGTCCTGCTTGTATTGTTCCTGCTGGGTACCCGTAGCATATGGTCTACAATAAAGCCCAACTGCGTCTGCACCTGTGTTCATACTTGTAATATATTATATTGTCTACATTCCAAAAAACCAATCATCACATTTAACCCATAAGTAGAGAACCATACAATAGCCTGTCCGGCATGAGTGATGGGGCTCTGCTGTGGCTTTGTGTCCAAATACTCACCACGTATTTGCAATAAACAGAGTAAAAATTACCCAGCTATTTAAACGGGTAACTAACATTGTACGTCACTTTAGAGAAAAGCATCAGTTAAATAAATAAACTTAAATATAAACAATCAAGGAAGTGCCAAGTGAACATACGTATGTAGTACCTCTGAGACCAGAAGTGCCAAGTACTACACTATCTGCTGCCCCAAGGTACATGCACTGACTAAGGTAGAAAATTACTTCAGAAACTTAGCGTGTCGTATATTTGGGTAAATGTTTTCATTTACTTTGTGTATAAACCTAACATTTCACAACATGTTAGAGAAGGTGTCAGCAGAATAAAGTGGTTGATTAAAATAATGCAAACACATCCCGACCGATGATGAAAATGACAACTGAATAAGGTATTGTATGTTCTTATCTTAAGATGTGCTTTTTATTTATGATGAAATCTGATTGTGAAATATTCAAATTATTCATGTCCTAATGATATGATGAATTATCAGTACAGGCCTTTTAACCTGGTTTAACGCTGCAGAAAAAAAAAAAAACATTGGAAAGAGTTCAAATGAAGATAATAGTTACCATCCTTTAACTAAAGATTAAACATGAGACATAAGACAGACACATAACTATGATCTTGAATGAAAATGACACATTTATCAAACAAGTCTAAATACTTTTGTGCAGCTTGCTAAAGTGACTCCAAACAAAATCAAGGCAAATATATACAAGAGATCAAAATTTTCAGATCTCCACAACTGTAGTAATACAGGAATCTCTGAACAGGAAAACATATGAGACCCACATTTTAACAGCACAATACTGTTTATCTTGATGGTGAATGCACCATTTACTTAATAAACTTGAAACTTAAAAGACCAACAAAGAGTTCCACAGATACAAGGAACTCACTATTAAATTCAGTGTAAACAGTGTTGCAGAAGTGCAGATCATGAGGACTGGCACACCCAACCCTTCTACTGGCCCAACTCTTGTTTAGACTTGACAGACTTAGTAAGAACAGACTGTATGTAATGGATAGCATTCTGGTGTACTGCAGGGCAAGACAAAACATGGTCACTGAATGAACACTGCTTATTCTGCAGAAATGCAGCCCTCTGTAACAGCTATTACGTTAATGCTCTTTATTTTCTCACCAGGACAACACCTCCATTCTGGATTATGCAGGGAATTTCCTGAACAGATTTTCAGTTCGAAATAATTTACAGTCTCACCCATTCAAGGCACCTGATGTTAATTTTTATTAAAAGTGAAACAACCTTTTAAACTAATGTTTAAAAATCCAACTAAATATAAATATAAAGTATAACATTAAAATAAATATTTGTATTTCTACAGTTGGTTTACATATATATTAAATGTGTAAAAAAACCTAACTATAATTCTCATCTGCAGGTCTCCGAACCCAAAAAATTAACCTAAATGTCAGCGTCAAATGTCTAAGAGTAAGGTAAGGTAAAAGCACACATCAGAAATGACACACCCTCATTTCTTACTGTGGTAAATTAATTCTGAATAAATTCATAGTTTTTATTCCAGAAAGATCTGCAATTGCTGTACTGCATGTCACTCATAGGGCCAGAAGTGTGGGAGAGTTGAGAGAGTGATCTGAATACTGGTCTCCACTACTGCTGCCCCGGCGATAAGCGGCACCACAGTGCTGGGGAGACACCTCAATGGATGAGGAGGACTGAGGACTCAGGTTCAGTGAGTTTTCAGTTGCCTTCAAATCAAAAGGGGAAGAGGGGTAAGAGAAGACCATACTGAAGGACAGCGGTGTGAGGGAAGGAGCTGTGATAAAGAAAGGTGTGTGCTGGGTTTCAGATTTTTTAGTCAGAAAGGGAACATTACCAAGAGGGGCCGCAACAGTGACATTCTGTTTCGAGGTTTCAGATGGGTCATCATCGCTTGTGCTGGACAAAGGACCACACGGATGCTTGTCCATGGAACTAATTTTAAGGTTCACTGGTGCAGACGGCTTGGTGGTCTTTGCAGAACCAGAGCTTGAAAACTTGTGAATCTTGCAGATGGGTCTGTGAATCTCCAGCACTAGCTCCAGTTTGCACTTCTCCTTTTCCAGCTCAGTAATCTCTTTCTGTAGCTTGGTTTTCTCACGCTCCAACTTGTCCGTTTCCTGAAAAGTGAGTGATAATCAGTACCGTACATCTGAGTGGCTATGTAGGAAATGCAGTTATGACATGACTTAAAGTCACTCGCTCAAAGAACTGGGTCTTGCAGGACAGTTGACCAGACGTCTATATCTACACATTCACAGCTCTGCTGCTGCTGAAGCTGCTCTTGTGTCCACTGACTGACAAACATTATGGGTACTTATTGATTCAAATAGCACAATTACAAAATTGGCATTTATAGAAAGAAAAGCATGCATTTACAAGACTGGACTCACATTTTGCAGTTTCTCTGTAAGCTCCCGGCGACGGCTACGGCATCGAGCCGCTGCCATCCGGTTCCGTTCTCTTCGCAGTTTCTTTTTCTCCATCTCTTCTACAGACAACTTTAAGGGAAAATACAGAAATGACAGAAAGGATTTTTAAATGAAGGAAAAGAGTATCAAAATATTCACTTGTTAAATACAGTACAGATTCAGCAGATAGAGTTTAATAACTAGATTTAAGAATGCAAAACTGAGACCACCAGAAGGCTGCAAGCAACTGAACACAACTGTTTAAAATGGTTCTATTTAATTGTAAGATATTATTCATGTATTTGAGCTGGAAAGAAAATTAAATTTTGATTTTACATTTGACAATTGCAATATCTCTTGATGGGAAAATGTTAAGTGCTGTCAAGTCAATGTCAACTCAAACTACGCTTGGGCTTCAGCCAGACGGCTAATCTCTGATAGAGGAGCATCCATAGCTGCAGTTATTGTATCAGTCTGGCACACTGCAAGCTGTCCTCTTTCGAATTACAACCTGAGCATGATGTCCTTCTCTAATGAGCTTTCTCTGCACATGAGGTGCCTGGAGTATGAAAGCATTCTCATCTGAGCTTCCCGAACATTGATCTCCTTCAGTATTTTTTTATAGTGTTTGTTTTGCAGCCAATCCATGATATACACAGTATTTTCCCTCAACACCATAACTCCAAGGCATTAGTTTTCTTTATGTGCTGTTTCTTCAATGTTCAACTTTCACATCCATAATTGACATTAACTGGTAGACCATCGAGTTGATCTCATCAACATTTTTTACATACTAATTCAATTGTTATAACTTGGTATTAACTGAAATTAATGTTTTCCAGCAATTAAATTAATACAACTGGAAATATCCAGATTCAAAATCTAGCATTCCATTTTACACTGTGGAAATGTAAACAATACAAACAATTGCTTCTTCCTATTCTGACAGTTATGGTTTGGGATTTTCAAAATTATTCAGCAGTCAGAGCCTAAGCAGTGTTAATTAATAATTGTGTTGGTTAAAAGTTCTCCAGTCTTGCGATAGACTGAGAAACCCAGCACCAAACTGTGAAAATGTACTACAGATGGTCCCCGACTTACGATGAGGTTACATTCAGATAAGATATTTTCAACTTAGGATGGGTTTAAGTTAAAAATGCATTTAATACACCTAACCTACTATCATGCCTGTGGCCACTTCAGCAGTGGTATGCAGGTGGTCTCTTCGTCCCCATCTTCAGAATGAGAAGTGACTGGTGTAAGAACCAATCCTGGATGGGATTTAGTTCCTACCCGGACTTCCTATCAGTGCTCAGATTCAACCGTCCCTTGTGAACTCTCCTGCAACCACTGTCTTGCTAAGACCTTGGATTTTGTTTATTTTGAATTGTGGCACCTTCCATTTTTATTTACTTCCAATCCCTGATGTTTAGAGCTAGCCCTGTGCTAACAGTAACACTCTTTGTCGGAAACAACACTCAATAAAAAGTTTGACAGAACTTAAACTTTTTATTGTAGTATCTCGATTCCACCAACCCACGTCATAACACGTACCGAACATCATAGCCTGGCCTACCCTAAAAGTCATTACGGGCTTGCCACTTTCACGATGCTTTCAGGAGACACAGACACAGATGGGCGTTTCATAGACATGATAGATGCACAAAACACAACATAGATACGGGGGTATCCGAAAAAATGCTGGAAACACAGAATACTGCGGAGTATCAGTTGTGTACACTAGCAACCAAGCGACAGACTGGGAGGTGTAGATTGCTGCCGCTGCCCAGCATCACAAGAGAGTATCATACCACACATCACTTGCCTGGGAAAAAAAATCAAAATTCAAAGTAAGGTGTCTTCTGAATGCGTATCGCTATCGCACCATTGTAAAGTTGAAAAATTATAAATTGGACCATCATAACATCTGTATACAGTTAGTGTATTAAAATGAAACATCATACTCATGACTAACTGAGCATACCTTCACGGGCAGATTTTACCAATACACCTTTGACCATCCCCTTGGGGCACATAACCAGTGTAAAGCCCATCTTACTGGTATTATTTCTCCTACATACAATATTTTAATTCATTTTAATCTTCTTTACTTCCATGCAAATCTTATACCTCCTTATCAATCCTATCTTGACTTTGCCACCAGCATCACTACTATAAAACAAACTAAAACTAAATAAAACACATAGCAACTCCACACTTTGGAGAAAAGCACAAATAAAAATTTGTTTTTCTGAAACTATTTATTCAGTTTTACTAAGCTATTTGTTTTTACTGCTCCCAGTTACTTTTGAAAGAAAACTGTTTAGACTTCATTCTTTCGAATACAGTAGAATATTAACTATAGCTGCTCTTACAAACAATCGTTCTGATGACCAACGCTACAGATGAAAACATACATGTTCCTCGGATAGCTTTCTGGTCCGATGGTTTAGTGTTCCAGGATTCATTCTTCCAGGGGATGGGGAGGCAGATGGTTGCTTTAGGTTCCAGGAAGCACCTGTGTCAGCCAAAAGAGCAGGGTGAACCACCCAGCTACGGTATGGACTTGAGGCACCCAAGCTGGGAACGACGTGGGATGATCCAAGAACTGGGAGCAACTGGTTGGAGGAAGACAGGAAGGATGCAATGAGTCAGTGTATCACTAGGCAGGAAGAAATAATAGAGCAAGGGAACAGACAAGGGATTAGAGTGAATGTGATAAGAGTAATGGGAAGTGGTCTGGTTAGCATATGGATGTATTTGGTCACAGCCCAGGATCTGTATTACGATTGTAGCCTTGATCAAGGTACTCAGGGTTTAAAAAAATTTTTTTTCTTAATTTTTAAAAAAAAACTAACTGAGCACTGAAATAATAACAACAGCAATAATAATACTAATAACAAAAGGTAGACGTTTAAAAAATACTACCATGAACAATCATGAGTACTTTCCTTAAAATCTATTTGCCTAAGTCATTCGTTGCTTTTGTCTATTTATTTGAAAATGCTTTCATTTAACATCAGACTTCAAATGTCTTGGTTTTGCACCATGCAGTGTATTATAATCAGTATATATTTCACAGCAGAAATTATGTACTACATTTGCTAAAAATAACTTTAATATGACTTCAAATACAATTACTAATCAGAAAGCTGATATTATTTAATAGATGGAAATAGTATTTTTTAGGGTTACTTAATGTAAAATTAACATCATTCTAATTAAAAATACTACATACATACATTTTATTATATTATTATTATTATTATGACAGTACACCATATACAGTCTACTGTCATTATAATATATACATACAGCAGTATATTTACTTGCATATTTTGGCCTTGGGTTTAATGTCAAAGTATGAATAAATCTTTGCTCTCCTGACTGTATCAGCCACACAGACACATAAATGTTGAATAAAATAATACACATGCATCGGTTACTAAACCACGTAACATTATAAAGATTGAAAACTGATATTT
Organism: Heterotis niloticus; assembly: GCA_018136845.1. Taxonomy (NCBI): domain Eukaryota; kingdom Metazoa; phylum Chordata; class Actinopteri; order Osteoglossiformes; family Osteoglossidae; genus Heterotis; species Heterotis niloticus. Next base: position 16,210,194 of record CM030888.1, on the reverse strand, counting down.
CGTATTAGAATTAGGTTTAAAACTCCGTTTTACAGGAGCAGAAACTATGACAGGTGTGAAGGTCCCAGACCGTTGGTTGAAGAGACGCTCCGCAGACTCGAGCTCCAGATGTTGATCCGCTAGGGTAGATCTTCTCCATGGCTGATAGAAAGGGACTCCAATTCGCCTTATCCACAGCCTTGCTTCCCAAAAACACTCTTTCGAACCCGATATTTGACGTCAGACTGACGTGCGTAAATCGAATTCCCTTTCCGATTGTTGAAGGAGGCAGGGTCTAGCCTAGACAGTTATATAGACTCCTTCGTTGGAAGGCAACACGCCCGTTTCCTGGAAACTTCGAAACGACTTCCACGCCTAAAACCAAAGCCAGCGATGTTATTTATGAGCTACGTTTTCACTTTTGAATGACACGAAGAAGACATGTTGAAAACAAACGTATCCCTGGGGATTTTTGTGAGGTCGAGAGGCACCTGAGGCGCGCCTCTATGACCAAATTTAGACAGCTTCCGGAACCCGCTTCGCGAAGACTTCCGCTCACACACCTGGAAGCAAGTTCCTCACAAAGTGCCCGATTTCTTCTGCTGCAGCTTGCTCGTCTTCCTTTAGCTTTCATAATTATACCTTTTCACCAAACGAGTGTGAATTACATCTTTACATTACATGTGGTGTCAAGATGCACTCGGTGCTTTTTCTCGAGTTGACACATGGACAGTTGCCATAAATATGACGCAAGCAGGAGCGAATATTGCAAGGAAATGACTGCACGCTGTATTACGACTCAGTTCTGAGGTCAAGGACCAATACTGCCAAATACTTCGTATTTTTTTCCATATATTGTATTCGTTGTATACCTTTTGCGGCACAACCAACAAGTATATGAATCTGGTCAAAACGGATTTGTTACAACATTTTAGCATATTTTCTGGATTTATCATGATTTAATAGTGTTCATATTATTGTTACTGCTCATGTATTTCTATCTGATAATAATCACCCATATGCAACCAACATGCTGTATTGTATTCAATAACTACAGTAGTTTTTCTTTTCAACAGGTTAAATTATTTCTTTAACTCTTGAAACTCTGCTGAAATGTCTATAAAAAGATTATCTGATGCTTTTACCTCAGAAAAAAAAGAGGTGAAAGTATGATTTGGCACCAGACTTAACAAGACTTAAGCCCTCAATTAGGTCCACATATTTCACTATTCAAAGGGCCATATTTAATATTAATAAACAATAGTCTAACATTAGAGTTTTCACAACCAAACAAATAGAGCTTTCTTCTAATTTACTGGCTCTGGAAAAATTTGTGAACCTTTTTTATGTCTTTTGGCCTCTACAATTTTGTAATCAATTCCTTATTGAAAAAATTGCCATGTGCTGTTATAATGTGCCATGTGCCAGCATATTTAATGTATTTTTACTCAAAAAGCATGTTTTACTTTCTGTTCAAATAATGACTTGTATTAACCTACTGAGATCTATGTCACAAAGAAAACCTGCAGACCGTATGGGCTTCGTGGTATGAATCAACATCTTTGTTTTAAGGAAACATCCACGCATACATCCCATCCATGATCAATAACTCTATGGTGTTTTAAAAACAGTGTATAAAAGCCATTATCACCATCAACTGCTTGTCTAACAAGAGGATTGCAGTGGTCCAGAGACTATGCTAGAGCATGATGTAGGGTATAGCCCAGACGCAATGCAAGTCCATCACAAGACAAGCACAAACATACACACAAAGGGAAATTTAGAGTTGCCATTTCACCCGAAACATATATTTGGGCTGTGGAGGGGAAAACACAGAAATGCAGGGGAACAAACAAACTACACACACTGAGTCAGATTCAAGCCCACATACCAGGAAATGAGAGGCACCAGCGATACCTTCTGCTCCTTGTAAGTTAACAATTAAACAGTTTGTACATTCAGTTTCTGTATAAAGTAGATACTGTCATTCTACAACTTAGGCTAATAAATGATCAGGCAGATAAAATGGACTTTTATTTAAAATGAGGTGTGTGTACTTTTATTTTTACTTTACAGTGATCATGGTCATTTTGAAAGTTTTAGTGCAGACTAGTTCCCTGCACTGTCTTCACCCTTCCAGACCATGTCATAGGATGGTTTCTACTCCTCAGAGGGGTCTGTATGCCCCGACAGTGACATCAAACAGTTTAGGATTGTTCAGCTTCCCATCCTTGTCCAGCAGGAAGTACAGTCTGTGACCCTTGACCCGAAGTGGGATGAAAGAAGGAGACTCCAGCCTGTGAGCATGGCAGGCTACATGTGCCAAGGGCAGCTTCATGCAATGGGCCTTGTCAATTCCCAGGGGTGACTGCATCGTCAGAGTAACTGTGGTGCCTCCTTGGTGTAAAACAACCCGGCTGACAGACCGACGGCAGAACAGGACGCTGAACCCAACAATTGCTGCTCCTAAGACACAAAAAATTATATATTCCAATCTTAAACCTATAAAAAGCAAGGCAAATTGATGGTTACTGTTATACTGATAATCTTAAATACGTTCTGTGAAACTTCCAAAAGTTCAAACAAAATGTTGAAAGCATACAAAGCTATAATAACTAATAATGAAATATAGTGAAATCACCTTGAAGGACTGGTCTATATAAAAAGCTACTTAACATGCATTTGGAAATTCATCCTTCATTTTCACAATAGTAATTTGGAATTATGTAAAATAAATATTCTAATAATTCAGGGTTAAATATTTCAGTTAAGTACTATTACTGCAATCTAATGCAGTTAGGGTGCACTTCAGGTAAGCATCATTACAATAGTAATTTTGACTTGATTAGCATTTCAGTAAGTAAGTAAATAAATAAAACAATAACATTTTTAGGCTAGACGCCAATAACAATTCCGGAATGGATAGGCAGAACGACACTCACCCACGGCCATGCAGCCCACTGTGAAGCTGTACCTCCAGGTGTTGGAGCCTAAGGAGACGCCGAAGACCGAAACGCCTCTGTCCCCGGGCGCGCTCCCATCCCGCACCGTATGCTTCCCGCCGCCCCCTGAGTTCCGTAGACCCGTGTAGGCGAAGTGGGCCAGGTAGGTCCAGAAGAGCAACTGGCCCGCACAGAAGCCGGTCAGCAGTCGAAAGAAGGCGGTGCGGTCGTGCTCGAACAGAACCACGTCCCTCGGTACTGTGCAGTAAACCCGACAGCCACTGTAACGGTCACTCGGTGTCCAGCTGCGGAAGCACCGGAACCCCCGGGCCTCTGCGCTCCTCAGCGGAGCCCAGTTTGGAAGCCCGGCTGCGAGTCTCAAACAGGTCTTTGAAGGTAACCAGGGTCGACATCTCGACAGGGCGAAAAACATAACGAAACCGCCCATATTACACCAGTTTGTTTATCTTCTGTGTGCCTTTAATATTTCCTTCTAGCCCAATACGTAGTCTTACAATCAGTTCTGCCTAAATTTATAGCTAAGCAAGAACTCCTGACGACAGACATAGCATCAAGTAGGACGCCATATTGGGTTACTGATGATAAGAAGGTCCAAAAAGGGCGAAGGCTTAGCGTTTCCATTAAGGCTCACTTTTAGTTAGGATTTAGGGTTGGTGAAGGTTAGGGCTTTGTTTTTCAGTATTAGAGTTTATTGTAATGTGGGGTCACGGTTTCATTTTAGTTATTGCTTAGGGTTTTAGTCAGCATCAGAGTTTGGGTTAGGGTTGCAGAGAATACAGTGATATGAAAAAGAAGATACATTCTCTTTCAATGCTATGGTTTTAGATAATGAAAAACTTGTCTGGTCCATACCACTTCCCAAAATTAACTAAATCTAACCTTGGGTGACAACACATAACAAATTCCACTGTCATTATTTATTTAACAAAGAAATAAACCAACATGTAGACACCATCAATGAAAAACTGCACCCAGTCATTTAGTAGTTGCAGAACAACCTTTAACAGCAGTAACTTGTAGTAATAATTTCTTGTATGAATATCAGTCTCACATTTTGGAGGAATTTTGACCCACTCTTCTTTGAGAGTATTAGTTTATGCACAGGTCACTTAAAGTCTTATTGTAGTATTTCAGAGAGGCCAGAGCCTTGTTTTTGACTTGCCATTCCAACAGTTTGATTCTTTTTTCAGCTATTTGTTTGTGTACTTGGGGTTATTATCCACTTACAAGACCCAGTTTTGGCTGAGTTTTAGCTATCAGACAGAATGGCCTTACAGTATATTAGTCTAGAATACTTTGGTATGAAAAGGAGTTCATGGTGAAATTGATGACTGCAAGGTGCTATGGTCTTGTGACTGCAAAACAAGCACAAATCATTACCCCTCCATCACCATGCTTCATGCTTCTGTTGAGGTGGTTATGGTGATATATTGTGTTTGGTTTGTGCCAAACATGGCATTGTGCGTTATGACCAAACAACTACAGGCCTATTGCTCCAACATCTGTGGTCATGAAGACCTTTGAAAGACTGGTCCTGGTGCATCTAAAGGACATCGCAGGCCCACAATGGATCTCCTTCAATTCACCTATTGAGCATCTGTTTACTTGATAGGCAAACTGAAGGAGATCCGCTGGGGGCCTGTGATCAGTGATCATGAGTGGATGACATAGTGGACAGATGGATGGCCCAGTCAACATGGGTCTCCACTATATCCTGCAGCACCTGGATAATCTAGAAACTTGTGCAAAGATCCTGCTTGTACATTTCAGCTTGGCAAAAAAAAAACCTAAGAGTGTGAGAAGTGCCACTGTGCAAAAGTTCAAGTCTATGGCTTGAAAAACAAAGCTGTGTGTGAAGAAAAAACAGACACACAGGGAGACACACAGATTCAGTTACAATACAAAAATAGTGTATAGGGTAATTCAAAAAGAATGAAACATTCTTAATTGTATTACTACTAGGTAAGTATAATATGAAAATAAAGTCTAAACCAGTTTGAAAAATGTTTTTATTTAATCTTACAAATAATTGGTATGCTACATGTTTATGTGATACTCAGTTATGGAGTAAAAAATGTACATCAGTATTCAATTCTTTTCAAATAACCATGTATTCTGTAGCTACTTTTGGTTTGGAAGAAATTTCTGCTTTTTGCAGTTTTAGCCAAAAATAGTGCCACTGTTGCATATTTTTCAAATACTTCAGCATTCCTTCCAAGCAAACTTTTGAAATTAAATAGTCTTTTGGTAGTTATATATGTATTTTTGTTTGCACTGGAACAAAACAATAAAGCTGAAAATTAAGCAGAACAAGTCAGGTTATTCTGCATGAAACCTTAAAATGGCCAGTACAATATTATTGGGACCTCCTTCAAATAGTTAGAAATAAATGTACACTGATTTAAAGCAGGAGGTTCTCTTATACAAAAATCATTCTTAATGAAAGAAATTGATTTATTGTACTGTTTTGCATTATAGTGTGTACCATAAGCATGGAGAAGAAGAAGAAAGAAAACCACATAGAGACTGAGGAGAAGACACAAGATTGTAAGGAAGCATGGACAACCTCAAAGCTACAAGATCATTTTGAGACTTTGATGTTTTTGTTTAGAGTGTCCATAATGTTATCAAGAGGTTTTGGCCTATGGCATTATAGCAAGGCTCCCTAGATGGAGCCTCAAGAAAAAGAATCTTAATGATTGCAGCAGTGGAATGTTTAAATGGTGTTGAAACCACCTGGATCAGGTGAAGAGATTCAGCGATGATTTGTGGTTGCGTTGCTGACTCTGGCACCCGGGGCCTTAAACATAAGTATAGTATTGTGCAATAAGAATTCCAAGGCATCTTTTAGCACATCATACCCAGTGTCAAAAAGCCGGATATCTGTCTTCCAGCATGACAATGGCCCTTCAGCACCCTTCAAAAAGTACCCACAAATGGTAAAAAAACAAAATGCTGGACCATTCTGAAGAAGCCAACAGTCAGTCAGGGTCTACATCCTGTTTAAAACCTATGGATGAATCCAAGAACAGCATCTGGGAGAAGGAACCTTTCAAATGTGGGAGACGTGGAGCAGTTTGCACAAGAGTGGGTCAGACTGCCAGTACAGATGCAGGTGCAGGAAGTTCACTGATGGCTACTGGAAGTGCTCGACTACAGTTATTTTCCAACAAATATTCTGTGGGATCTGTGAGGTGTCAAAACTTTTCTCAGTATCATTTGTTTATCTTGTGGTTTAATAGGAAATATTATGTACTGAATCAACAGGAAAGGTTCTGTAATTTTAACTGTGAATTAAAAAATGATGGCGGTTTGGTCAATTTTTATTTGTTTTTAGATAAAGTTGTGAGTTATTTGCAAAATAGGTTTGAGCTATGTTTTTGGGTATAACATTTGAAATATCAAAGAACAGCTTCGATTGAGGAATTTTTGATAAATGTTATTACAGAAAGTGATCCATAATTACAGTAAGGTGACCTATTCAATGAATGCTGGCTACGTTAGCAAATGTGGTTTATTCAGAAGGCTTGGTCTCTCAAAGAGATGCAAAAGACAAGAAATGGTGGTTAAAGTTTGCTTCATAATTTCATAATAAGTTCATTATCTTTTTCTGTAATAAAGTTGAGTCTCACTATTATAACGGGAATAGAATCATCCAGGAAGGCAAATGTCATATTGTTATTATTTTTATTTATCTGAAAATCTGGATTATTTTAGGGAATAATGCAATGGCTTCCCCATTCTGAATTGGTTTTAACATAGCATCCATCAGTACTGCAATGTGGGCAGATTTCACGCTTCTGTTATTGTATTTCAGCAAATATCCTGTAGTTTTCATCATTACATAGACAGATGCAACTTTATTCATCCCAAAGGAAATTGCACAAGGCTACAAAACACACACCACCATCGCCCCAGAAGGCACAAGTGTGCACACATATAAAAACAGCAGTGACACCTCCATCATGTTCCTGTACAATGTCACGCATTACTGTTAATTCAACCACAGCAACATTTCCTGTTTTAAAAATGCACAGGGTTTGAAATAAATGATGGTTATGTAAAGAAAATGTCTAGAATGTACAGACATAGTTGAATACCGCGTACTACAAAGGCGCACTCATTCAGAGGTGCATTTCCGTATGACTTGGGAGTTTCACTCACTGCTCTTCTGCCATCAGAAAAGCGCACTTCCTAAAAATCCTGCTAAATCATAATACTATGCACTGTGCTCTGACATACATTTGCGCTGGCGTATTGTGTCGCAGTAAAGAATCCAACATGACTGTGCGCTGCGGCAAATTTTCAATAACTACGAGCCAACGTTTTGTTAAATCGGATGTTTCGACATGTTTCACGTTCAGGCTGCCGCACTTGGCCACGGCCCTCCGCCGCCGAGTCTCAGCCTCCCCCTCACTCGCCGGCCGTCGTGTTCCTTTTCCGCAAAATCGAGCATCGCTCCGCCTGCTGAGCTCCGCCACGAAGATGCCGTAGCCTCGGTTGCCTTATATGGTGATCGGCGACGCGGACGCCTGAGGCGCGCGAAGTTTTGGGTTGGGGTTCGGGGTGGAACGCGCACGGCCACCAGCGTTCGCTTCCTTATTAGGAAGCAACAGAGAGAGCGAGCGAGAGAGAGAAAACGATCATTTTGATGACACCGCCCATGACAGTGAAGACGTGGTTAAAACAAAACTGTGACTCACATCAGTACAAAATGGTGTTTTACTGGTGCGGGAAGGCGTTGGAAAGTAAATTATGCAGTTTCGCAATCGAAGCATGTGGAGCTATAGCGTTACAGGAACTTTACCTTCGTTGTCAGTCGGCACTTTATATCGTACTTCAGGCGGAAAAATACATAAATCAAAAATGCGCGGTGATTTAAGGCTTTTGGACCACAAATGGGCGCCTTTTCCTCCCTTCCCCCTTTAAATCCACCTGCTTGTTACTGCTGTGTCTTTACTTTAAACTTTGGCAGTGAGCTACTTTCTTTTAGCACTTCATGGTCAGTGGGATATTGACTAGATTTTTCCTGTGGAAGTTTCTTTTAAATATTGCGTAATCTACCTGTTAGATCTCATCACATGATAGGCTATTTACAAATATAAAACAATTTTAAGACAAACATTACAGGTCACCACAGCAGTTGTTTTTTTTTTTGCTGTACTCCCAGCAAGCCCTATATGTGCATGCTTTCCAGCAGTATTTGAGAAACCACCTAGATTAGTTTAATGACAGCAACAGTTTGGTTAACAAACTTCACTAAAAGCTGTACATGCCAAGGGCCATCAGACCATGGAGATGAACTAACTGCTATACAGCATTAAAAATATCCATATAATAGCTGTATAAGTAACAGTTTTGTGTAACACAGGTATTCCCAACAGAATGTGGGATTTATCTGCAATAGTTCTCAGCATAGAGCAAAAAAAGAACAAGTCAGCAGCAGCTGGTATCCTGTTAAAATTGTTGCCTTACAATCTAAGGGTCACAGGTTCAAATTCTGCTCCTATTGTGTGTAGTTCCCTTGACTGAAGTGCTTCCTAGAAGCTGATGCAGTATCAATATGCAGCTGTACAACTGGGCAAAGCAGTGTTAAATTGTTCAAAGCCATCAAGTGTGTATTGCTGCTTAAAATTTGAAATACCACTAGTATCAAAACTAACTTTTAATTATATTGGAATGTTTCAAACAAGTGAGAAACTCTAAATTAGTTTAACTATGGATGGTTTTAGAGGACAGGACAGGAGTGTAGCAGGTAGCACTGCTACTTCACAGCACCCAATGGTTCCAGGAAAGGCTCTACACCACTGTGACAATGACCAGGACAAGCAGCTAAGGGTAAAGGGTAGATGAATATATGGTGTTATGTATGGTCTTAGTATTTATAGTATCTGTTTTGTGAGACCCTCAGAACTTTGGGAAAACCTTGATGTACTTATGATACAAACTTATTGATACTCTTTTTTTGCCTGAGTGACAGATTTGAGTGCTTATTCTTGTGTAATTATTCATATCTGCCTCCATGTATTGTTTTGTGATATGAATCACAATGTAGAGTCTTTGGAAGTCTGCTCTCGTGGCGTTGATGATATCAATAATAAGATGGTTCTATAAAAAATTTATTTTTGAAAAAGGTTACATTATTTTCACATCATGACTGACTTTATGTCGTTGCTCTATAGACCGCTTTAACAAACATCCAGAGGTTTTTTAGCTGCAAAACTGAAATATAAAAAGTGCTCTTGTTTATCTTTTTTTTTTTAAAATAAATAACAGAAAGGCTTCAATGTATTAACATCCTGTACCATGAGAAATGCCTCTGGCTACAGAACACAATTTCCCATGATGCCAATCGGTATTAAATTGGTGCGTGCTCGCTCCCGCCTTCTTCATATGCGCGCGTCCGCCTGCCTGGGTTAGTCTTGTGAACGAGACCGAACGGCTTCCTATTTAATTTCACCTAAGACGAGAGAGAGACAGAGACGCAACCATGGTAAGCGCACAGTTTTACGCAGCCGCTTTTGTGAGAATACCGGTTCGCTGCCTTCCTGGAAGGTCTGGGCTGCCGACCGTGGTTTGTTCAGCTCGTGTCTTCACATTAACTGTCTGAAGTGTGATTTCTGGTGAACGCTGCCAGTTCGGGACACGGTTTCGTCTTTTTTTTTTTTTTTTTTACTTGAATTTGTGAGTAAAGCGAGAGAGCTCTCTTTATAGCACCAATTGTTGTCTTTTAAAATCAATTTCTTATTGTTTAGCTTTTTTTGGGGTTCGAGTCTTTAAGTTACTGTCATGCCAGAAGGAAGAAAGTCTGACGAAAACCGACGAAATGGCGACATTTTATCCTTCCTCTCACCCCCCGGGCTCTGCGGTATAGCCCTGTTTTCTCGGCTCGGTTCGCACGATCTGCCGAGAACCACTTGATTTCCCGGGTCGGAACACGCCATGTGATACAGGCGACCACGTTTAGTTCCTAACTGTAGGCGTTGAGTCTTGCTTGGTGACACTTGCAGCGACAACTTAAATTGAAATTGATGTTAAATTGTCTTAAGGCGAAGATTTAACACCCCGAGCCGCACCCTTCAGATACTTCCGCCTGGCGCTCTAACAGGCGCGCCTCCCGGAGGGACTTCCTGGAGCCAGGCTGCTGTATTGTGTGCACATTATTGCTTGAATAAGGTATTCCGGTATTACCGGAAAGTCCGGTTATGACTTTGGTTTTTTTTTTTTCCCCCTTTCCCCGAACGTGTTGCTTTTGTGCGCTCCTGCTCCCGGTTCCCCAAACCCCCGGCACGACGAGCCAACTGTTCCGCGCATCTGTGCGCCTGCCGGTTTGACTTCGCAGACGCTCTCTTATCGCAGCTCTCATGAGTTCCGGAAACACTGGTGCATCCGGCCTATGTGTGCTCGTGTGGTTAAGACACTCGCGGGTGAGGCTATGCAGGAGCTCCCAGAAAGACCCCCCCCATCATCTCCCCCAGCCTTGTCACAAGCGTGCAGTGCACTGGTGGCTGCTGGGTGTGGCACCTGCTGGATGATGAAGGGCAGCGGCAGCAGCCACCACCTTCATCTGACCCGTCAGCCACCTGTATTTCTGCTCACTGTGGTATCACATACTAACTGCGCCTGTGGCTCTGACTAGTGTGTCCCACCGTGCTGCTGGGGTGCAAATAGCTAGTGCCTGTGACCCTGAGCATGCACCACATGTCTTGCTGGTGCTGGAGAGGCCTGACCTCTGAAGTTTGAAAGAAGACCTTTTGTGGATGCAACACTTCACTTCCTGATAATGGTGCATGCCGCCATTGCAGATCACAGGAACTGGCTGTAGTTAAAAGTAGGTCATAAAAAATTCAGTCAGGCATTCAGGCACAACAAATAACATAAAAATGTGCCGGTTGTCATGCCGAAGGTTAATCTCCCAAACTATTTCACTGTGAAGAAAGAAAATGTTCACACCATACTGGAGCACCAGTGACACAATTGCCAGGACTTCTCTGTAACCATGCAGAGGCATAGGGTTGCAGCTGTGTTTTGTTGCTGACATGTGTATCCCCTGTGGAACCATTTCCTTTTAAGACAGAAACTATGAGCATGAATTTTAACAGTGAAATCATGTCGGGAGGAATTTCCTTATTGTCCGTTAATGAAATTATAAATTTGTTTCTTGATAGTTTCAGTGTCTGTGCTTATTTGCTCCTAGCCATTGATTTCCCTGCTCTGTTGCTGATGGGTCATTTAGGGAAGGAGTCTTAAATTCCTCAGTGAATATCAATTTTTTTTTTTTTTTTAAACACACTGCTAAATTCAAGTCAAAATGAAAACTCACCATCTTCTGGTTCTATCTAAATTCCTAACAATGGCCAGTGTGTTAAATTAAAACTTGGGTTCTTTAGTACACAAGGCATGTGGCTGATAAATCTGCTGCATGCTATACTATGCTGTTATCATGTGAAGACTCCGAGTGACTACTTTGGACCACTCTCACATGGCTGTCCATTGTTTTCAGTTTGTCCTCATCCTCAGCAGTAAGCAGCATTCCTTCAGCCGGTGCATTTATCCTCTGCTGCCATCTACTCTGAGTATAGGTACTAGTGAAAGGACTCAACATTAATTCCATCGGAATCCATTTTTGTTTCTGTCTGTTCTGTGAACTTGTGAACATGGGGTTTTTGTTCTCTTGTCCTTTGCTGGCTGTGACTTGATCCTTCCCTTCTGGGGGCCTTTTGAGGAAGTGCACTTTGCCTTGGCGTCACTTCTGTTCCAACCTTCTTGCAAGTCTGAGCAAGGGATGGAATGAAGGGTTTAGTTTCTCCATTGGATGTCAGCACTCTGAGGAATCCATAACATTTGGTGAATTTCTTCTTCAGTTAGAGAACCAGAAGTTACCAGAAACTCTAGTGTACGATAGATCCCACCACACTTGTTATTTTAAATTGGGCAGATGCCGATTTGTTTTGCTATAGTTGACAGTGAGCACCCTGCAGCATCAGATGACTAAGCTGACCATTGTGTGTAGGGAACAGCAGATGGCACAGTGATTAAAGTAACTTCCTAGCTTGAAGGTTGCAGGTTCAAAGCCCACCTCCTCCTGTAGTATCCTCAAGCTCAGTATTTGTCCTCAATTGCTCCAGCAAAAACTACCCAGCTATGTAAATGGGTAAGTCATTGAAAGTTGCTTAACGTTAAGAGAGTACTTTATGTTTGGTATCATCATTAACCAGCTTTCCTTTTGTTTTATGCATATAGTAAGGTGTATAGCTGAAGTGTCTTGTTACAACACCAGTCACAACACAGCTGTCATGTCTTCACTAGAATGAATTCTGAGATCTGTTCTCTGAGTTGTGACAGCCTCTAAAGTAGTTCAGTGCTAAAGGCTGCACTTTAAAAGCCACACTTGGAGAGAAACTTCTCCCCCACTTCCTGCCCTGAGAAAAGTAGCTGTCATACTAAGTTCTTCTAAGACTTAACCTTGTTTAACCACCATGTCTCCTCTGCCATCTTGTCTCTGTCCAGGCCTCCGGGGTGACAGTTTCAGATTGTGTCCTCACGTGTTTCACCAACATGAAGGTTCATAGGTCTAATGAGGGAGAAGACCGAAAAAAGGTTGTAATCTTTTGCTTGAGTCCTGACATGAAGCAAATCGTAGTGGAGGAAGGTAAAGAGATCCTGGAGCGCGATGTCAGTGCAGGAACTGACCCCCTGTCAATGTTGATAAATTTGCTGCCACCTAACGACTGCCGCTACATCCTGTATGATGCCTCCTTTGAGACTAAGGAGAGCAAGAAGCAAGAACTTGTCTTCATATTCTGGTGAGAATCTCCACTTGGACATATAAACTCACTCTGAGAATGACCAGACTTTCCCAATCCTGACGGATTATGAATTCATTACTAATCTCTTTGTCCGCTGTAGAGTATTTATTCTTGTAGTACTTAACTAAATAGGGAGTGGACCGGGTGTACTCTCCTGAACATCTTATATTCTTACAGGGCCCCTGATTCTGCCCCGCTGAAGAGCAAGATGGTCTATGCAAGCTCGAAAGATGCTATCAAGAAGAAGATGACAGGTAAGCAGTACGGCCTTGTGGTTGAGGGTGTGTGTGTTTTCCAGTATAACCGTATTTGATACTGAGTCACTTGATTTGAGGAAAATTGGAATTGTGACTAAAAGGTTAAATTACCAGGGTCAGGAGGCTTAAATATCGCCAGTCAGTTACTGTCGTTGGGCTCACATAAAGGAAGGCTGAGCAGAGTCCAATGTGTCAGGGGTTGTTCCTATGACTGCTGCTGTGTATGGTATGAGTGGCCTTCTGTGTGTGCAGTGATGTGATGAGACATACACCTGTAATTTCAGGTACCAAGCATGAGTACCAAGTGAACTGTGTGGCTGACTTGAAGGACCGGAACGCACTGGCAGAGAAGATAGGTGGCAAATCAGTCATCTCTTTGGAAGGAATTGGGCTATAAAATCCAGGGGGGGCTGTGCATAAACCAGAGTCCAGCATAACTTGAGATCCAGTTGTTCATTCCACAAGGTTGTGTGTCTGTGTGTGTGTGCGTGCGCGTGCATGTGTATAGTATGACAGGAAAATAGGAATGGAGATAGCTGGCAAATTCAAAATTCTCTATCTTTTCAGTTCAGATCATAAGAAAGGATAAAGTAAGAATTTTTTTTGTTATCACTGGGGTGATGGTGGACTGTATATTCTTTTACAAAAGTGAATTAGAGCAAGGACCACTAAATGTAAGAAATTATTGATATCGGTAAAGATTAAATTTTTTTTTTTTCCAGACTTGAAGCTCTAATGTGTTTGTGGTTAGCAGTTTTTGCAGTTGAGGCATTTTTACTATCAAGTGGACCACTTTGGATGTTTTCATTAGCAAAATTTCCATTGTAAAATTGAATGTTGAAACTTCCTACATGATTCCAATTGAATAATTAAACTTTTTAATGTAATACAGCCAAATATATATTTTTGTGGAAGAGAGCAAATGCATTCTTTTTCTTAAAGAGGTAAATTAAAGATGAAATCCACTGCAGCCAGAGAGGGAGTAATCTGGAACAGCCTAGGAAGGATGGCTTGGAGAAGAATGTTGGATGGATGTATGGATGTTTTTGTTTAATCTCATTGCAATAAAAAAAGTACTAAACTTGTTTTTCACTTTAATTTATCACTGAAAAATTTGTTTTACACCCTGTTTAAAATGTGGCTTTCCTGAGGGACAAAATCTTGGGAAGTGTGTTATATAAGACCAGTTTAGCCCTTGTTATAGAAGCAAGCCCAAATTATTTTCATACAGGGTGACTGGATTTGTTTTTGGTGTCATATCTTGAGGCCACTTAAGTAGCAGTTATTGAATTACTTGATTTGTATGTGGCTACAACAGAATAAAGATAAAACAAAGTTCTGAATTTCACCTTATTTTGTAGCTTCAAAGTATTGATGTAGACAGAAATAGAGGTCGCAGTGGCAGAAATGTGAAGCTGATGTGCTCAAGGGCTCCCAGTGCTTCCCCTTCCGGTGTCAAGTGAGAGACCGCAGTCCACAGACACACAACCAAGCAAACAGGAAGTGTGGCTACCAACAGGGAGGGGTAGCTCAGAGCAACCAGGTCAAACCTGTCTATCTCGCTTTCTCACATGCTGCCTGAAAAGAAATCCAGGCATGTCTGTAAAGCAGCAAACATTATTACAGCTAAGATGAACCAACTTTTTGAAAAGGGGATTAAAATGGAGACGAGCAGGATGTGAGGAATAAGCATGTTGAACAATGCACTCCAACCTCTTTGTGCTCAGCAGTCCTGTGTTGATCACATGCCAGATCAAACTGCAGCTTGCCTTTGGTTTGCTGTCTCACTGCATTTGGCCTGGAGTTCAGCTACTGCCTAGCTTTGCTGCTGTACTTGTGCTGCCTCTTCACCAGGGGGCGATACAGTCAAGACTTTCCAAGAGCTGAAGTAGGTTTTGCTGCCCCAGGACCTGCCCACATTCCAGAGACAAGTTCTTTTTTTCACTTCCAAGTTGGCCTTTGTGTGTGCCTGTACATGCACATCTTGCGATAGACTGGTTTCCTGCCCTTTACTATTCTTCTTCAGCTGTGTGTGTTCCTCAAAGATTCTGTTTTCCCAGTGAGTAATGGTATGTTTAAGTCATGTGATCTAAGCAAGTTTGTGCTTGTAAGTCTACAGTCACGCACACATATTTCCCTGCCTTCAGCCCCTCACCTCTTACACCATCTTTCTTCTCTCTCATGCATATTTCTGTGCACCTTTTCATTGAAGCTGCTGATTAATGGATCTGTGTGCCCTCAACAGGAGGTGGCGTATCGATTAAAGTTGTCTTGCAGTGGGAAGATCTATTTGTGCTGTAGTGCCTTTGATCAAAGTATTTACCCTGAACTGATACAGTAAAAGTTGCCCTGCTGGATAGGATAACCAGCTAGTGTACCTAATGAAGGCTAACACTATAAATTGCTTTAAAAAAAGGGTAAGATGCATGGAATAAATAATAAGGACCTTGATTTCTCACTAGAGAGACTGAAGGTTAAGGTGATGGGGGAGAGCAGTGGTTCTGCCCTTGAACAAACAGGAATAAGCAGAATTGTTCCTTTGAAGGTTAACGTACCCACAGCCGAATCTGTGAAAGTCACTCTGGGAACAAAAGGTGTTTTGCTCGCCAGTGAATCAGCAATATCCTTTTTGCAAAAGCCTTTATGTTGCAGACAAAGGCCATTACAGTGATAACAGTGCAGGAAGGCTGAGGTGCTCCTCACAGCGCCCCCTGTGGGCCTCACTGCACTCAGCACCCTGTCTTGTTGCACAGGAAGTAGACGTGGATGGGAGGCGGGGAGGGGGTGGCCAGCTATCCACATGGTCATAGGTGTGGCAGTGGTCATAAATGTCGTGCAGTCAAGCTGAAGGAAACTTGCCACGGTGCTGCTGCTGCTGCTGGGGGTAAACAGTGGTTATGATTTATCAGCGACCACTGGACTGCTGCTTGCTGCAGTGGCGTCCAGTGTGCATGGTCAGTGTGTGTTCTTTCACATCTTTTCGCACCTGCCTTACCAAGACCCTTCCTCTCATCAGGAGCATCACAGAATTAAATGGATGTTGGTGGGAGGAGCCAGCAGAATACAGGGAGTGGCTGCCCTCTGTCCATGGCAAACTGACATGTTTTTCTAAATCTCTCTGCTTCCTGGTCTTTTGCATGAAAATCCCTACCACCTCCCATCTCAATGCTCGTGCTTCAGAAAAGCATTTGACCCCCTCAGGAGTTCTGTGTTTACAGTCCCCCCCCCTTCACACACCCCACTGCTGGGTATTACAATACCCCTTGTCCTACTAAATACCCTCAGTCGAGGCACACCCACCAAAACACACACCCACACCCACAAAACAACGTTTTCATCACAAAATACAGGAGGGAAAAATAAAAATGAGGAAATCTCCCAAAGGAAAAAAGGTGTCATTGAACACATCAGTAAATGAAAAGTACTGCTTCTCAGCACACATGGTGCCCACAGGAGTCAGGGTATGAGGAGACACCAGGGAACTCTTATCAGGGTGGGGGGACCAAGAGGACAATGGAGTGGACCCCCAGGAATGGGGTTAGTCCACCCACCCCCTCACACAGGTATCTCAGAACACACACAGCTTTCTTCATCAATCTGTTCAATTGTTAATCAAAATCTATCTATATTTAAAGTGTAAACAAATATGTAATGCACATGACTGAACATTTTTGAGAAATATTAAATAAATATACATTACTAATTTTTTGTGCATCTTTAAGCAGGAATTGTGGCACCCTTCTGGATCAGACTCTTACAGAAACCCTTTAATGTGGTCATTTTCCAGTCATAAAATCAGAAACAGTGTTAGGACTGATTTTTACTTCCATGAAAACTACGTGTGTGTTTGTTTCTATGAACACCCATCCAGAGCCTGTTAATAGTGTAATGTATTATTGTGTCAGTCGGTGGTGTAGTGGTTAGGGGTGTCTTTGGCTTTAAATTCTGATGCTGTACCCTTGAGTAGGGCACTTTGCTGAAATTGAAAAAGGTTTGTATACCCTGCTCCATAAAAGGATGAATCATATTCATCAACCCCATTTTTCTAAAGGTGTCTTCTTTGCTTACCATCCGGGTACATAAATTGCACAGATTTGGGTTTCAGTAAAAAGATCAGAAGGACCGGAATCAGGGTCCTGGTGGACGTCTCAAACATCTCCCCCGCCCGAACGACATGATTTCACTTCAGTCACAGAGCTGTCTCCACCCACAAGCTCGACCAGTTTCCCCCAAACCGGTCAGACGGGTCTTTTTGTCACCGTTATTTTCACGCGCATGCGCAGTGGGGCCTCACCGCTACCTGGCCTCAGGTCCAACCTGAGCCTCGATCCCGGTGCGCTTCACACGCCGACAAACTGGCAGGTTCTCCTCGGTCTGAGGTTCGCTGGACGCCACACGGATAAAACGTCCGCGCGGGTCTCTTTATACCTGGGACACACCTGTGGGTCACACCTGCAGGAGAGGAGGTAAAAAGGGTTCGCAGAAAGAGGAATTGCAAAGTGGTAAAGGCGCAGAAGTTGACTGCGGGGGGAGGGGAGGGTATCCGGCACAGTGACCGAACCTGAAGCCCAAACCTCCGCTCACACAAAGGAGCCGCCCCACCTGAGGAACAAGGAAGCTGTGCGAGCACCTGGAGTTCCTCATACACTCCTCACCTGGGGACGGAAGCACCGTGCGAGCATTAGGTTGGGTTGGGTTACTTTAACTTAGTTTATAGTCGTTTGGTTTGGTTTAAGAAACAGCCGATGCCTCGCGCGTTCATGGTGAAGAAGGTGAGCGTCTCACCTGGGAAGCGCACCTGGAGCCAAGTGGTGGATCATGAGAGGGCGACCTACAAACCAGGTAATAATACTTGTATTTACTTAATTTTGTCAACGTTAAAGTGTGTGTGTGAGAGAGAGAGCGAGAGAGAGAGAAGGAGACGAAACCTCCTCATGTTCTGTCCCACCCACGGGTCCGCTAATGCTGCTGATTCGTTAGATAACGGACATAACGGTCGACAACGGTGGTGCTTAGAAATGGAAATGATCGTAAACAGAAGACTGCTGTTTCGCGACCCAGTAACATTCAATGCTGTTGCTGAGAACTTTGCAAAGAATACCTAAAACACAATAACGCATAACAAAGCGGTGAAATGCATGTGTGCGACTGTAAAACCCCCAACACATTCTTGAAACGCGTTAAATATTTATTTATTTATTTATTTAATTTTTAAAAATTTTTTATTTTATTTATAAATGTAATGCTTAAAAGTTTTCTTAAAATGCTCATGTGGACTCCCCAGTCTGCTCAGGTGACCCATGACTGCTGTGCCTTTCTTCAGTGGCATTTTGAACAAAAACTTTTCGTATAGCATCAATACAAATGTTTTCCTACCCTGCAGTAGCAGGTTTCCGCATGTTGTATAATATTGTGTGTGTGTGTGATGTTCCTGATTATAATGTCTGTCTGAAAAAGATTCTATAATTTATATATTTGGGACACACTTTTCTGTAAATATATAATGTTGGCTGCATACAATGATTTAACCTTTTGTACAACTGGGTAAATTGTACGGTATTGTGCCTGGGAAGTACAGCAGGACATGGGATTTGAACACAAACCCTTCCAGTCCAAGATGACAACTGTACCTACTATGCCATCAACTGCTCCTACTGTCTGTAGTGTATTTTTGCATGTACTGTACAAGTGACAATCAGAAAGATATAAAGCATAATAGAAAACAAAAATAATAAAAATGAGAGTTATGAAAATTCTACACAATAAAATACAGTATAGGGAAAGTAACAATAAAACGTGATGATAAGCAAAAAATATGTAGTGTGTGCAATGTGTCTGTTTAGTATGAAGCTGCAGCATGTGTGCATTGTCGGTCTATTGTGTGTGTGTGTGTGTGTGTGTGTGTGTCTGCACCATTTATTAACCATATTAACTGTTTAAAATGGTGCACCACTTGTGATGCCGTTCATTGTCCTTTGAACTTTTTTTTTGTCAGTCGTCGTTCCTCATTTTTTCATCTTGTTTGACACATAATCATGATGTCAACCCCGATGAGTGTGTGATTCATTAATAAAAAACATTTGTTAGCTGTGTCAAACTGCTAAGAGTGCCATACAATATACTATAAACAGCTTGTACAGAGTACTGTATGTAGAGCTCAGAGTGCTTAATATTCTTTATAATTCTGTGTGCAGAGCAGTTGTCAGAGGAAGGTGACTGGGGAGACATCCAGTTAGGAAGCACTTGAGGGCAGGCCGTCTCCTGATGTTATAGTAACTGTCGCCTTGGAGATGCAAACACATGTGCCGCATGCGGAAAGTGGTTACAGTTACAACAGTGCTCTTGTTTTGTGCTAACTCCAGTTATCCGGGTGCTTGTCTCTGCTTACAATCGTAGGTGAGTGAAGTAGGTATTACCTACCTAGTGTGAGAAGCACCATACATGACACTGTAGGTACTGGTGTGTGTGTGTGTTAGTCCTGGCTTGTCGGGTCAGAGGTCAAAGACATCAGTGCCCAAGGTCCTAAAGCTGTTGCAAAACACACACACAGTCATTTGTTGACCTCCACCGTGGGTGCTTTGTGTTCCTCCCACAGTCCAAACACATGTGTTTCATGTAGTGTGTGTACTGTGATGGGACGGTGCTTCTGGAATATTCTCTGGACCAGCAGTGATGATGAATCGCAATGATGATGGCCTTCTCTATCCAGTTGTCATCGCAAGATAGTTGTATACAAAATGATGGACCGGTATCATTGGTGCTTATTGGTCAGCTGTAACTAGTTATCAGTGATTAGTTGGTTAAAATTAGAAACATTGTTTTGGGCAAAATCAGCTTGCGTGCAGGTAATCGTAGGTCCTACCTGTAGTCATACACAGAATGGGGAAGACTTCTTCAGTATCACTTTTCACTGCGTTGTTCAGAAAGCATCCACTAAGATGAATATTTGAGTGAACTGAGCCCTCTCCTCCATCCTCAAGGTGCCCTCCTCAGTGGTGAGCAGACGCAGGCCAGTCCTGCGGAGTCCATTTCAAGCCTCCCCACATGGCAAGAACACATTAGGCACACAAAAAATGCTGAGCACAGTATTCCTGTCCCAGTGATGGAACTGCCCTCGTGCACTGCCCTGGAGGAGCAGGGACCAGGCCCCAGGTGTCAGGATGATGAAGCGGGTGGCACTTTCATTCGTGCTAAGATCAAGGTAAGAGGTGGTCCAAAAAGTCTATGACTGCCCTCTAGGGGTTGGATGACTCATTGCAAGATGTTCATGGAGCTAGTATGTTAGTCATTTCATAAATGTAATTAAATAATGGAAATGCATAATGTAACATTTTATGAGCTTTCTTTCTGATGTAAATGTTCACATGGTGGTCTCCAGTATCAATAATAATTCAATTCCTCCATCTATGTCCTCCTTTCTACCTGTGAACAGGTGACCACAGGTGAGTTGAACAGTATGACTGGCGTGTCCGCAGCTCCCATCTCGGTCCCTGGTGCTGCACCAAACGTGTCCCCGGGGCCACCAGCACTTACATGCCAGGTGTGCCAAAAGGTCTTCCGTGTCCAGCGCATGCTCAAGCGCCATCAGAAGTGTCACAGTGAGACCAAGAGGCACTTGTGCAACTACTGTGGGAAGGGGTTCAATGACACCTTTGACCTCAAGAGGCACGTTCGCACACACACAGGTGAGCCTTCGGGGTGAAGAAAAGGGTGTCATTCATAATGTTTCCGTGTCTTTACCCTAATATGATGGGATTTATTAACGCAAGCAGTTTGTGCATTCCCCCAGGTGTGCGTCCCTATAAGTGCAGCCACTGTGAGAGGGGCTTCACGCAGCGCTGTTCACTGGAATCCCACCTGCGCAAGATCCACGGCATCGTGCAGCCGTACGGTTACAAGGAACGCCGCAGCAAGCTGTACGTGTGCGAAGAGTGCGGCCTCACGGCTCTAGTGCGGGACACTCTGCGATGCCACCTGCTGGCTGCTCACCCCCACAGCACATCGGCTGCAGTCGCTACCGGAGGAGGGCGTCCTGATAGCAAGAGGCGAAGCGAGGAGGCGTCCGGTGGCTCCCCAGCATCTGAAAACGGGCTTGACAGTGATGGCACTGCTGGGTCAGAGGAAGGGAAGGAGCGAGATGCAGAGATGGACAGGAGGGGATGATGGGAAAAGTGACTGTGTCTGGGTGCCATGTACGTCTCTTAACACCCTGAAGATGCACCTCTAATTCCGACTAAGTGAATACACAGATTTACATCAGAGACATATTATTACTTTATTTTTTATAAATACACTCCAGGACCTCTTCTGCTGCACAAATTGGGGGTTTTTCATAAGTTACAAAGAGCTGAAAGGCCTGTGGGATTTCTTTGTACTACATCTACTGATATTAGAATAACACATTTCCTTTTAGGGTGAATATTTGGTGCCAACTGAAAAGTGGCCAGGTCAGTACATTTTTGCTGAAACTGGGACTGTGAAATCTGATCCTTTTTCCAAGTAGTGCTTTCTTCATCTAAGAGGCTAGAAACAGGACAAAATGCAAATCATCCTAATAATTTATATAATATTTGAAGTATTGTAATTTAACCCTGTATTGAAGTACATGAATTGCTTTAGAAGAAAAATTCAGCCATAAACATGGCTAAAATATAAGCTAAGTCACTGTGAAATATGTATGAAGATAACTTGTTTTTTTTTTGTTGGGTGAAGGGTAAATAATAAACCTCATGAGCAGGAAAACAACAGGGTCAGATGCTGGTGGGCATTCTGGACACAGTACAATAAAGAAGAAAAATTGAAGGCATAAAGCAGTTATGGTGATGGATGCTGCCACTGATATTTATTTTCCTTCAGGTTTTGTTCGGTCAAAGTAGCAAAACCCCTTTTCACATTCTGGTCGTAACTCATAGTGGAACACATCTGTTGATGTACAATTGGGCTCACTCTTACAGATGGGGTACACACTAAGATGGGCATCCTTCTCTTGAGATGCTTTAATGGATTGCGCTTTAATTGTGTGTAAATATATAAAAGACTTTAACTAATATACTGTATCCTGGCTGGGTAAACCGTGAGAGGGACTTTGTGGAAATTTTGATCTCAGTCACAGGCTCTTCCCCTGGGATGCTACTACATACTGTAGTGTTCTGGAAAGTTATGTAGGTGAAGATTCTTGTATAAATAGAATCACAGCCAATATATACTTAGTTTCCAGTTGAAAACGTGATTTTCCTGCAGTACAGATTTACCCTGAAACCCCTTCACCTGTGAATGTGTGTCACCATTCACTCCAGGTTGCCATCTGCACATCAGTAGCCATCCGGTGACACACTTTCCCATATGTTTACCCTGTTTAACCTGCTGTTTTGTATGGTGCTCTCTATATGTGTCGCTGCTCTCATCGCTGTGTCGCATATTTCTCTGCTTTATTTCTGTTAATACGCTAACCCTGGCTTTCACCCTGTTAATGCTGATTTCATTGTCAGTATTGGAGGGATTCAAACAGTTTAAACCCCCCCCCCCCCCCTTGATTTACCAGAGTGGGATGAGTATAATAAGTCTTAGGGTGAGACCAACTGTAATCAAATGTGTAAGAATAATTATTTTTATAAATTTGTGTCTCCCAGCACCATCTATCATACCTGTCATTATTGCCATTATATAAAAAGTGGTATGTAGCCCCTTAAACCTTTAATCCAAATGTTACATGGATTATTCTGTATCTCAAGGATCCATTTGCAGTGTCATGTCTGTGATTTAAAGCTACCTCCTGCTGGTCATGACTCAAATCTGTGGAATCAGGTGGTGTTCACAGAGAACAGGGATTATCTGCAACCTGGAATCAGTAGTGCTGGGACTTCAGATCGATTTAAATAGCTGCTATCTCTAAACGGATGTATTTTGTATTGAAGTTTTATTTTTAACTGGATGAAAAATGTGGATCGCTGTCTGAGAAAAGGGGTTTGTTCAGCTTTAATGGATCCATCGTGTAGCAGTGAGTGATGTCAGTGAGATTATCAGTTATATCAGCAAATGAGAGGTCCAGTACAATAAATGTGACACCCAAATTGCCTTATAATAACACCCATTTATGTCCCGCCTGTATTGAGGGGATTTGAAGGGGGGGGGGGGGGTCTTCCTTGGCACCCTGGATCACCTTTCACATTTCAGTGCGCGCTGCGTAAATAAGAAACAAAGTGCTTTTCAGATCATGGGTTTTACAGCCCATTGATCCGTAAATGAGGTGAGTGACGTCAGCAGGGGGATCAGTGACAGGTGGACAGGGGACCGGGACAGTAAGGGTGCCTGAGGACCGGGGGTGTTCGGGGAACAACATTAAGTGTTGGTGAGGGGGGGACTGCTGTCAGGCTTTTAAACGTGATTTCGCATTAGAGTCATTGTATTGCCACTGTGGGAGATCGACATAATACTGTACTGTCACCTGTCACAATGTCCCCCCTATCCTGACCAGACAAATGTTCATACACAGCAGTGGCTGGGCACAAAAGATTATTATTGATAATGGTAGTAACAGAAAACTAAATAAATAGCAAAAGCAGAAGTGAATACCTGAACTCCATGCCTGTGCCCTGGTCTGTTTGTCATATCTGCCCCCGCCCTTCCCCGAACAGCCCCCCCCTCTCTGGCTGCTCGCAGCCCTTCCCCCGATTTACGAGCGCTCGCTCTCCGCACGGGTTCGTCGGCGACTCCCCGAGAGCGGAGCGGACAGCGCGGCTGTAGCGCAGCGCGGTAACCGCGGGATGGGGCGAGGAGGGCCGGGACTCCGCTGTTGCCCCCGTTAGCGCCCTGCTCTGCAAGAACCGGGGCGGATCGCGCTCCCGATGGGGTGACCTGCCCATCTCGTGCGCGTCCCGAACCCGTGTCCCGTATACCCGGCTGGGGGGGTGGAGAATGCAGGGGGCGCCGGTGACCGGAGAGACGCCCACCCTGTCCGCGGGCCGAAGAGAGGAGGTAAGACGCGAGACTCCGTAAATAAACGCACAGATTTGGGAGGGGAGGGGAGGGGTTGACGGGGGATATCAGGTGTGCGCGTGTGTGCGGGGGGGCTTGTTTTAATATCTGTGTGTACAGTAACGATGTTTTATGTGTGTGTGTCACCCCCGTCGATTGTGATCAGTGTTATTTAGTCTTGCATCATACGTGATTTCACCGTGTTATTACCTCATTCTCCATGATGCGCGGAGTCAACGCGGTTTCCTGCAAGGAAGTCAGATCAGTCGGATCAATCAGGTCGATCAGATCAATCAGGTTATACTTAATACATCTGCTTCTCTGAACTTTGAGCCACTGTATGTTCGCATGTTGTGTAATTGCACAGTGACGTGTACGGAAGTACAGTCCAGCCTGTTTGTATGTGAAGTACACGTGTGTTGGTTTGACGTTTGCCCAGGTAGGGTGAAGTAAATACGGGGGTGAAATCATGGATTCCTCAGGGGGTGAGGAACCCCACTGGGTATCTAGCCCACCCACTCCACACAGGGTCTCAGACCATCTCACCTGGCCCTGTGTCTCCATCTCTGCATCTCTACAAATCCACACCCCATCCAGCTGTATCTCAGCTCAGACTCACCATCCTGCATTAAACTGAGCTTTTGTGCTAGATTTGCTGCACTCTTCCACATAAAAACATGATCTCTCAGAAAGACCACCTAAACATTTGTGCAAGTTTTTTTTTTTAGTTGAAGGGCAATAAAATGAATAAATCCACATTTTTATATCAATGATGTCGAATGCAGAGGCCAGTTCATCACAGCTCTTTAAAATGACAACCTTTTGGAAACCCACGTGCTACCTGGGTTCACCTTTCTATCCCAAGCAATTAAAACCTTTTTAATGCCTCCAGTTAAAAACCCAATTAGGATGAAAAATACTGAATTTCAGTGTGGCAACTCTGTGTAAGACAGCAGTGGGTTTATTGTTGCTGTAACTGTACAGTTAATCTGAATGGGTGGAAGGCTGTGGGGAGTAACACCAATGACAAACTCAAGTGACATAAAAGCAGCTGCAATTCCTCTATGAAGATCTCAGTCAAATTTGACCCAGGTTTGAATCCCATGCCCTACTGGAGAACCATATCTCCACAAATCCACACCAGTTAAAGGTACTTAAGTCTAAATGTGCACAGCAAAAATGATCCGGTATAAATGGCTAAATCACTGTAAGTCACTTCTAAGAAAACTGCCAGATAATAAATGCAAATGTAATCTTATTTGACCCAAATGGTTTCCTAAAAGTCAAAATACAGTAGTTTTTCCATGTCTTTGGAAATTAGAAGTAATAAATTCATTGTACAGATGACAGTGATTTACAGTGATGGATGCATGCTGAAGTCTGTTATAAATTGCTCTAAATTTCTAAATCAATCAAACTCAATAACCAGTTAAAGTGAGAGTTATAATGTGTACTGCTTACGGATGAGAGCTTTCGTAACACCTACAGTAGGTTTAATCAAATAATGTGGATTTCTGCATAGACTTTGTTGCATCAGGAATCTTATTACATTTTATTATCTTTATACTTTTATACATCATAAATAATTTATTTCATACATACATATTGCTGTACTGTAGCACCGTGCAAATTAATTCAGACTTAATTCAGTGTGAAGCAAGCTTCTCAAAGATGGTGGATTCAGATGCCTTGATATTAAATCTGCCACATTTTGCAAAAGGAGCCATAAAACGAGTAGCGCGACAACCACTGACGTCGGTCACAGAATCACACGTGTACGTTATTTGTCCAGGAATAAATAGTGACGTGTACTATTAAATCGTAGTGAGTGAGGAAGAGGTCACGAGGCAGTGTACGCAGCTCGGTGGCACATTAAGTCAGAGTTTTATTTATTACATTTGTTCATTTACGCAGCATTTTTTTCTGCACATTTGTGCTTTATAATCTTAGATTTGTACATGGATTAACCCATTTGTACCAATTGGTGTATTTTACTGTATCAGTTCAGGGTAAGTACCTTGATCAACAGTATGGCAGCAGGGGGTGGAATTTAAACCTTTAAGTATGAAGCATCAATGTTAACCACTGCATCACCTGCTCTCCATAGACCCCTAACTTTAGTTTCTGTGATGAGAAGCACCAGATTCACAAATGTTTTGGCTCACCCTGCAGAGTGTTTGCCAGGTCGTGTCAGAGGAAATGATTGCGCTGCGACAGGATTTTCATTTGACTGACACTCGGCTTGCCAGCCGACTTGACCTCAGTTCGAGCGCCAATATTTGTCCGGAGTAAATGACAGCAGCTCTCCTTCTTGAGGGCAGGGTTTGTTAACCTGGCTCATGTCTTGGAGACAGTCTCTCTGTGCAAAATGCAATGGAAGCAGATGGTTTTATATATGGTTTTACATAAATTTGCCTGCAGAAATACAGAAAATCATGGAGCAAAAATCAGTGCAAGACAACTGCACGGAATTATGAACTGAGATTGAGTTTCATACCCCAGCGCACTAGAGTTACAGTAAGTGTGTTGTTCTGTTTCCCATTTTAATCAGAGCTACTGCTGTTCCAAGAGGTGCACCATGCATCTTCTGAAATAGGTTTTCTCAGATAGATGAAAGAAGGAAAGTGAGAGAAAGGGAGAGAGGAGGAGTGAGGAGAGACAAATAAAAGCTGTTGTTTTTGCCAGTGGCCCAGGTCCCTGGGGGGCTCTCTGCTCATCTCCCTTACTCACTTGCTCACCCGCAGTATCTTCCTCTCACCCGTGTTGCATATTCCCTTGACTCTTACTCCCAGTCCTCCTCTGTTCTCCTTTAGTCAACATTGCTGTCCTCTCTCTCAAGGCCCAAAGCAGAAGTAGATGAGGATGAAAATGAGCCATCTTGGTCACTTCAGCAGCTTGGTTTGTGTTAGTGGGCTGGATGGCATTATGGTTTTATCCATAATGGTTTTTGATCCATGTGTTAGAGTTAGTGATAGCTGAACAGACTCATGTAAACTCCGAGGGGTGTTATTCATCTAAATTAACACAAAATACAGTCACAGTAACTGTACAGAGTAAAACTGATCTTCTAGAATGGAAGAGGCTCTAATGGCAAGTAGGTTTTACAGTGGTTTAATCTGTTGCCTCTGGACTTGAAGGACAGAAGTTTGAGTCCCATTTTGAGTCCCATTTTCTGCTATAGTCAAGGTACTTGTCTTGAAATGATGTAGTAAAAACAACCTACCCGTATAAATGAGTAAATCATTTAAATGGCTTTAGAGGGGGGTTCAGCTAAACATATGGATAAATAGCTGATAGAAACCTAAAGGTTGCTGGTTCCAGTCCCCCAGCAGAGGTCTTGATAAATAAAACCTCATAAAACCTGTGAGACAAATACTTAACCGGAACTGCTATGAAGAAATGCTTGGGTTAAGCAGTTAAATAATAATCATGAGTGTTGGGTTGAGTTCCAAGCATATTGTCACGTACACCACACAAATGCTGCAGCAGGGTCAGTTCTCTCCCCTGCTCTCCTAGGATGACTGGATACCTTAGCCACTTATTTCACAGACTGATCAATAGATGGAAAGGCAGCAAGAGAGACAGAGACCATAGATTTGAATGAATGCTGTCAAGTTTTGTTATTGGAGCAGGTGATGGTGTACAGTGTTGTCACCCAGAAGGATTTTGGTTGGATCCCAGCATCCACACACTATACTGCCCATATCTATACTGTGTAGCATATGGCTCCGCCCACATGGACAGTTTTCCGTATGTGCATAGATGTGTGAGGGTTGTACTGATCTCAGATGTCTAAGAAAAGGCACTTCCATTACCTGAGGTTGAGGGGTGATGGGATTTTTCACTACACAGCAGAAAAATGTATCTTCGTGTCTCTTACCTTTCCTTTTTTCTATTCTTTTCATAAATTCAGTTTCAATTTTGAATTTACTGCCACTTTGCTGGCATGACTTTTTTTTTACACTTGACCTGCCAAAGCCATGGTCAGTCAGTTTTAGTGAATTATCTCTATATCTATAAAGCTTAGTCTCTATCTGTTTGTTTATTCTTTATACATAGCTTTGTTTTTCAAGCCACAAACTGGAAATGTGGTACAATGGGTAGTCAAGTTCATCAAGCTCCAGAAGATTTGATTTGAAAATATTGCATTCTCTCTCGAAATAAGGCTTGTAAAGGAGCACCTACTGAGATCACATGGAGCACATACTTGCATCATATGCAGACCATACAGGGAGCATGCACAAATTCATTGACGTGTACCTTATGCAGTAATTTAAAACAGTTTAAGGTTTGTTGGTCTGTTTCAGAATGAGCAGCAAGGACCACAGACACATATGGACCACTACTCACATTAGTGACGTGTGTCATCGGCAGGCATTTTCTAGCTAATTTGTCAGAAGGATGACAGATGTGGTACTTTGGTTGCTGA
Organism: Heterotis niloticus; assembly: GCA_018136845.1. Classification (NCBI taxonomy): domain Eukaryota; kingdom Metazoa; phylum Chordata; class Actinopteri; order Osteoglossiformes; family Osteoglossidae; genus Heterotis; species Heterotis niloticus. The sequence continues at coordinate 16,181,783 of CM030888.1, read as the reverse complement.
GGTACAGCTGTGTACAATACTAAAAATACTAATGTATTAAATACAATACATATAAGGGTTACAGAGTTTGGTCATATATAGTTGGTTATAAATCTCTGTAGATCGCTATGACTGGAATGTACATTTGCTCTCTGTGCTTTCCTCTGTGCACATACGACTTTTTTAGTGGAGCAAGCATGCAGCACAAATATGTATCTCATATCTCATTGTATCTCTGATGCAACCAGTTTAAGGTCATAGTGTCCAAAATAATGGCAATGGACTCCTAGCTGGAAAACACAAGAGCCAGTAACTGTTATGTGTGAGCATCAACATGCTGAGCATGACTTGTACTGTACATCCGACTGTTTTTAGCTTTCTAAGGTGGAGTGAGGGCTGATAGGGGGTGTGCTGGAGGAAATAACCAACATACTGGGGCAGTAGGGATGGGTGGGGGTTGTACTTGGACCTGAATTGGTGACAAGGAGGGGCTAAGGGGGGGTACTTCAGACATGGAAAAACACTGTCATCTTTATTAGATGAAAAGTGACAACAGGAGCCAGTAGTTATAATATGTGCACAAATAAAAATAACATTTTTCAAAATCTGTAGAAATTGAAAATGTAAAATTAAAAAGAAATTATATACCTCTCTCTCTCTCACATCCACACACACACACACACACACGCACACACAGCAGTGCTCATACTAGTGACAAAGGTAATAAAGATTGGCAATATATATTTTATTACTTTTTTCTTTTCCACTTGTTCACTTTCTAACCCAGGCAACATCAGATAACTCACCGAGTCTATTATGTAATAGATATATAACCATCCATGATCTATACCCAGTTTATTTTGGTCAGGGTCATGGTCTGGACAATATCCCAGAATCACTGGGCACTGGGTTTTGAAAGTATGCTCTGGATGGGACACCAAGCCATCATAGGGCAACTATGTACACAAATTCACACACCATGGGCAATTTAAAGCGATCAGTTAACCTGAAGCACATGTCTTTACACTGTGGCAGGAAACTGGAGCACCAGGGGGAAACCCGCACAAACACAGGGACAAAATGCAAACTCCACACAGAGCAAAATGGATTTGAACTCAGAATCAAACGGGCCACACACTATGAAGTAGCAGCACTATTCACTGCATAAATGTGCTACTCGTGATATACAATTCTAAGCAAACGCTTGGACATTGCAGACCAAATTTTTGCAAACGCCATATTTACTCTTTTATTTTTTAACATTTGTTTAGTTAATCAAATAAATTGTAACTGTACACTAACATTTTAATACATTTTAATTTAATAAATTAATTTTTAATGTTCTAGTTTTTTGCCGACAAAGCTATATTTACTATTTTTACGTCAAATGTCAACAAATTTTGTCATTTGGGCAGGAGTGTCCAAAGTTTTACATGGAACTGTATAGCATATCAGAAATATATAAAAATATTGCAGCAGACAGCATTTGCAGAGAATTTTTAAGTGCTGCAAAAAATGTAAAATCAGAGATGGCCTGGTGCCATATTAGAAGTGAAACTGGCAACACACAAAATGTTATTGTTACTAATTGAAACATTTGCTTGCTCATATTTGAAAAGCATCATTATTATTTATCTTCCTATACATTTTCCATATTTTTTCTTACTCACACACTAGGTTTTTTTTAATAAATGGCCAAGAAGTAGCACTCCTTGCCTCGGTCCCATCCAACAACCTCTCAACATCCCTCCTCCTTTTTTTTTGCTAAGTGAACCACACAGATTTTTCTCAAATTAGTTCCCCCCTCCACTGCCCAGTAAATCTCAAAGTGTGGCCTTTTTGGTCTGAGAGGTCATTTTGTCTGAGGCAAACTGCACAGCTTGCAATTTCACCCCCTTTATACAGCAAAGTGTCATTGAGATGAGGCAGCTTCCTCAGGAGTTTTTCAAGGGTACAACAACAGGACACCCCCTCCCAGAGCCTTGCAGTCCAATTCATGAACTGTTACTCCACATATTGACCAGACCTTTACTTTATTACAAAAAGGGTTATGTGCCCCTCTACTAACTCCTCTAAATACTGTTTTTTCTTCTTCCTGTTTCTTACTCTGAATACATGACCAAAGACAATTCTTTGGTCCCCCACTTTCAGACGGGTTGTTACACCCTGACACAAAGGGTTGTGTCTCTTAACAGCAGCAAATAACAACAGTGTGTTTATCAGCCCTGGTCCATTTCTAGCCAAAGCATCAAATACAGTTGTTTAAATGAAATTAAGACATCATGATTAAAATGCCCGATTTCAAAGAACGTACTGTATATCAAAATCTTGGGAATGTCAAATTCTTTTTGGGAAATGTTTGTTGAGTGATGGGTGACAAATATTTTTCTCTATTTTTGTGCACATTATAATAAATGGTTGTGAACTGTTGTGTTTCGTTTTTCGATGATAAACAGGCTCGGCTCCTGAATAGCCTGATGGAGCTGTTTGCTGATTTTAAGGTTCTCTGATGGGTCACTACAGTGCCAAAATTTTTGCTGGTAGGGGAAAGAAAATTTTTTTCTTTATCAGCTTACACATCCTTTCATCCATTCATTATCAATAATCGATTAAACAACGCAGTCTGGAAGATGTTGCTAATATTTTTGTATTTACAAGTTACATGTTTTTGAACAAAATGGTTTTAGACATGTTTATACTGAGGGACCTCACAGTGGGTACCACTGGGTTGTGGGTTCAAACCAAGCTGAATCTGTGTAAAGTTTGCATGTTCTTCCCATGTTCTTATAAGTTTCCTCTAGAACTGTGTGTGTTCCAGGTGGACTGGTGACTATAGTGTGTGTGTGCGCGCGTGAGAGAGAGAGAGAGAGAGAGAGAGAGAGAGAGAGAGAGAGAGAGAATGTCCTGTGATGGACTGTGTACCCTGCCAAATACTTTGTGCTTCTGGGATATGAGCCAGACCCTTGTTACCCTGTGTTTTTACAAATGGTTATTGTGTGAGTAATAATTAAGATAATGTGACTTCCTCTGTGTGACATCATAACTTTGTTGAATAAAACCTAAATAAGTCCTTTAGTGGTAATTAACTTTAAACATGACATTTTTGAAAGCGAAGAATGCAGTGACTCTTCAGAATTCAGCACACATCTGCATCAGATGCAAAAGGAAGCCATTTCCCCCATCCCCTCTCATACACATATATCCCAACCCCCTTACATACAATCATGCTAATGCTGTCATTATGCCAGCTTTTTAAAATTTTGATGTGATTAATAATTGATCTGAGATAATGTATCCCATTTTGTTGCGCTGGATACAAGTGGCGGATCCAAGCAAGATTTGACTTTAAACATCTTCTTTATGTTTGATTTTTGTCCAAACTGCATAGAGACAATGTGTGGCTTTATGGTGTGAAACCATGTTCTGAAAGAATGAGAAAGATGCGGGGGATGGTTGGTATCTTGCACATTTGGCCCTTTGATTATTAAGCTGTGATGAATTTGTAGGCAAGTCAGCCTCCTTGTCTTCTGGATCATCTGCATAAAACAAAAATTTCAGCAAATCATTCTTTAATTTCCTTTCTTTTCCAGGTCATTGCACCCTTCTGCTGTTTTTCATGAGTGTTCTGATCAATAATGAAATTTAAATATTTGGTATTATATAACTCCCATTTATTCATTTTTAACATTTGTTTTATGTTCTTGAGCCATCTCCTCTCTCCTACATAACCTGCAGATGCTCTCTTCGACTCACATTCTCCTTGATAGGCACGCACCTAAACTACTTCCTTCCCTCAAAGCATTGCTCTTGATCAATATGTGATGTAAAAGTGCAGTATCTGGTCGCCGTCAGAAACAAGCATATAAAGATCCTGTCTGAAGAGTCTCTGAGTTCACCACAAACTTATTTTTGTGTAATCTGGCTGAAATTGAATTCATGTCTTTCCTGTGTGTTGCAGTGGTCCCCCTTGTCAACACGATTTAAGTGCTTAGCTCACAGCTTTGTCCAAAGTAGCTTATGATTTTTGCTTATATTTTTTACTACAGCCTCACTGGATTTCAATAACACGAGCTTACAAGGACTTGAGCTTAACCCATTAGAGCCCAGCAACCCATATATAGGATGGTGCCTTTAAACTTATGTATATGATCCTGTGGAGATGTGATGATAAAAACACATTTTTTTAAGAGCAATGCTTTGATTCATTGGTTGTCTTAGTTTAACTCAGCTTAGTGTTTTATGTACTTCTTAGAAATATATCCATTTGAAAACGTGTACAGTATCTATCCATCCATCCATTTTTGTAAACCGCTTATCCAGAGCAGAGTTGTGGTTGTCCAAAGTCTATCCCAGAAGCAGTGGGCACAAAGCTATTTGGAAAGAATTGCACCTAGATGGGGCACCAGCCCATCACAGGAAATCAAAGTACTTCCTTTTGTATTTCACATGATGGTAATTATGTTATAAATATTTGTTTCCTATAAATAGGATGCTGGGTAATGTAATGTGGTTTTATCCTCCTTCTGCATCTACTGTGAATTTAACAATGAATATTTTTTGCCTCTCCTTTAAAGAACATATAAGCCTACAATTATTTGGAACTGTTGAAAAAAATGTGGAGTCTCTACCTATGGAACAAATAGATTTTTATTTGTAGTAAAGTAAATTATAATAGTAGTACTATTACCCTGTTCCAGTGTCGTTACTTTCCTTAAAAAATATTGTCTGGGTGCCCAGTGACCTGTATACGACAAACATTTTTTCCAAGAGAGTAACTTCCATGAAAATATTTTTATTATACATCTTATAAAAACAAAAAAATGCATCATGTATGCCAGAATGAATTAATGAATGAATGAATAAATAAATAAATAAATAGGGCATTAATGGTTTAACCACTACAGTTTCTCCTATTCTCTGTCCTCTACTCTGATGTGGGTTCAGAACTTTTCTTAGAGGGGGTGTAGTGGTTAGAGTTCTTGAAGGACCCAAGTATGAATCCCAGCCCCTGGCGCAGTACTCAATAAAGTTACTCTGAACCATTCCAGTGAAACCGACCAGTCTATATGATTCTAATGCATTTTGGAGAAAAGTGCCGGCTAAATGAAGGTAAAATGACGTACAGGTTAATAAGGAAGTGTGCTGCAGTGCTGCTATGTCCCACAAAAATACAGGGGACAGCAAAGAGCCAAAAACGCTTCAGTACTGATGCTGCCATGTTTCACCGCGGCTGCTACCCTGCATTACTGTCCGTTTCAGTGACACAGCTTGAATTGCGTAGACTTGAGAAATGCCCTCTTTCCCCTTGAGACAATGCAGAAATTGTCAACTTTAGCTGTAAGTCCTTTGTTTTCATGCATTCTTTGTGGTGTTTTTGCTGCTACTGTGATCTTTATAATTTCTTTCCTGAGTATATCAGTACCAGTTCTTATCATGCATTATTAACACCTTTATTTTCTGTCCTTTATTCCTCTTTCTGACCTCTACCTTTTTCTCTGTCCATTTCTTCTTGTGCCCCAATCCACTGACTCTGGTTCAACGTCTGCTTTTTCTCTAACCATGTCACCTCTGCCTTTGTCCTTTATTTGCAATTTTTCCTGCCTTTATTTTCTCCAAACGCAACCCATTTCACGTATTCTTCACCTCGCCATTGCTCTAAACTCCATCCCAAACCGTATCCATTCTGCCTTCCTTCATTCCTTCCAATTATTGATTTGCCATCTTTCCCCATTGCTAATCCCACCCCTCTACTCCACCTAAAACCCAACTGTTCTGGCTATCCTCACTGCCCATTTCCATCCTCCTCATCCACCTCCTTCACTACTAAACCAACCCCTCACCCTGCCCCTTCTCCTTGCCCTCTTGCAGCAGAGGCCCCTGAAACAGTCCCTGAGCGGCTCCCTTTGCCGAGAGTCCCACTGGAAGTGCCTGCTGCTCACACTGCTCATGTACGGCTGCTTCACCACGCTGGGCTGGTGTTCCCTCTACCGCGTCACCGTCATGGCCACAGACGACCATGGAGCCTCTTTCTACTATGGCGGCCGTGCACGCCTCTACCATGATAGCCCCTGTTCCAACGGCTATGTTTACATCCCGCTGGCCTTCCTGGCCATGCTCTACGTGGTCTACCTGGTGGAATGCTGGCACTGCTACTCTAAAACGGCCACACTGGCCAAGGTGGACATCAGTGAGGTGTATGAGCGGGTGCAGCGGCTTCAGCAGGCCACACCCTGCATCTGGTGGAAGGCCATCAGCTACCATTATGTGCGCCGCACGCGGCAGGTGACGCGCTACCGCAATGGTGACGCCTACACTACCACACAGGTGTACCACGAGCGTGTCAACACACACACAGCCAGTTCTGAGTTTGATTACGGCCGACATGGCGTCAAGGATGTGTCCAAGGAGCTTGTGGGCCTACTTGAGTACCCAGCCGTGCGTGTGCGCTTCACCAAGTGCTTCAGCTTTGCCAACGCCCGCGCTGAAACTGCCTACCTCACCCAGCGCGCCCGCTTCTTTGGCGATAACGAAGGCCTTGACGACTACATGGAGGCCCGCGAAGGCATGCACCTGAAGAACGTGGATTTTCGCGAGCACATGCTTGCCTTTCCGGACCCTGGGCACCAGCCCTGGTTCTCACGGCGCCGTGTCTTCTGGTTGGCATCAGCACTGTTGCTCTCCTGGCCACTGCGCGTGGTGGCTGAGTATCAGACGGCATATGTTCACTACCATGTGGAGAAGCTGTTTGGTGAGAGCGAGGACACCCGGGACAACAACCGCGAGCCAGGTGGCTATCGCCCTGGCCATGAGGGTAGTGGTGGGGGGCTTGGATACGACTACCACACCATCTCACGGGTCAATACGGTCGACATTACTGAGTTGGAGTGGCACATCCGCTGCAACCAACAAATGGTTCCCAGCTATTCGGAGGCCTTGCTTATGGACCTAGACTCAAACAGGAACCCCCCGCTGCCTGCCATGGGCACCATGCCAGTCCCCCCTGGTGGCTACTTTTTACAGAACTGTCCTCGGTGTCGACGGTCCACCAGCAGCACCTCGCTCCCCTCACGGGTGAGGAATAGCGTGGCCAACGGAAGACCTGGGGGCCATGGCAGTGGGAGGCTGGCTCCAAGTCGCAGTGGCTTTTCACTGGGCCGCCTACAGACATCCCGCCATACAGGGCTGTTCCACTCCAGGAGCCTGGGGGGAGAGTTTGCAGTTAGAGGAGAGGACACTGGAGGGGGCTTCCTTGGTCTTGGTGCCCGCCGGGATGAGGAAAGCAGAGGAGTGCTGGGGCGAGGAGCCCTTGATGAAGATGAGAATGAGGAAGAGGAAAGGGCCCAAGTCCAGGGGGTGGAAGGAGAACCCAATGGAGCTTGGGAGGAAGAACGAGACAGACCACCCTCATACCATGATGCACTGCTCCTTCCTGTGCTAATTGTACATGGCGAAGAGAACTGCCAAGGAGGGAGGGTGTAGTCATGCTGAAAGAATGACATGGAGGTCCTCGCTTACAGTGAGATGGGGTGGAGAAGGGTGCAAGAGAAAAAAAAGAAACTCAGGTCAGAAAATCATGAAAGGAGGAAGTATAGGAGGACAGGAAGGGAAGGAGAAGAGGAACTGGATATAATAATGAAGGGTTTGATTCAAAAGGGGTTGATTTGTATTGGGTTGGTGAGACAAAGGAGTGCAGAGATCAGATCAGTGACTTCTTCTCACCCTGTCTTCCATAGACAGGAACATCAAAATATGTCCCAGTAAATGAATATCAAACCGGCAAGAACTAACCAGAAAGAGGTCTGTTATGCTGCTTATGAATGTAAACAAAACCTGACCTGAGCTGGTATCATGTGGAAACATAAAATGTGAACACAAACACACCAAGGAAGTCATGGGCCAAGATGGTTCAGTCACTCCAGGTTGGATGTTACAGAAGCACTCCTTTCATCGCCACCATAAAGTAGCTACAGTTCCAGTAAACTGGGGAAAATCAGTAATGTAGAAAAAGGTGGGAAAGAAAACAGCATAGCATCAGGACGTTACTTCCTCAAAACAACACCGCGGCAACGGTGACTTTGTTGTTGTAATTGATTCCTGTTACCTCTTTGCAGATAAAAATAGACAACACACTTCTAAAAGAGGAATTGCTATGATTCATCACACCCACCTTTCATTTCTGCGTGTTTGCCATCAAAGGCAAGTGGCACCAGTTAATCCGCAACTCTCCGGATGTTTCTGCTCAGAGCCGACATCTTGGAGGACACTCTTCAAGGCAAAGGGGTGAATTCATAAGCATCGCAAACCACCCAGACACAGCAGGCCAATGACAACGTGTTTTCTCTGTATGTAAATGTGCACTTGGAATAATAACATGTGCTAAGGTTATTGACTTTACAGCACAAGTGCAATGTGTGCCTACTGGGGTCACCACCTGCCTTCGCCGACCTCTGATGGCACAAGGTGGACATTTTTTACATGTTGTTTGTTTTGTTTCATTCTGAAAGAAACGGAGGAAAAGGCAAAGCACAGCAATACACTCAAAAAAACCTCAGGGGGAAGGAAAAGCTGTGAGCCAGATGCGGAGGAGGAATTTGGGGTGTGAGGACAGGACGGAGAAGAGGAAAGTAGAGCGTGACACTCGCTCTGACTGCCATTGTCCTCCAGCTCACACCTGTGGCTTCCTGAAAATTCTCAAATTTGCATACATTTTTATTAATTTATTCTATTTTTTCTTTAGGCTGCGCCATACAATCTTGTGAGTTTGTGCCCCGATCTTCCAGCATCACAATCTCATATTACTGATGAATGTTGTACAATCAGGAGACACAGTGAATGTGAGACATGCATGTACCCACATCTAGAAAGGAGACCCTGTAAATGCACACGTACACGCACGCACGCACGCATGCACGCACACAGGACAGCCTTAGTACAACCTCTTGGTCACAGAAACCATCCACAAAAGAGCAACCAACAAAGACTGCTATGCTTTCTGTACACATCATCTCAGATGCAGTTTTGTTGCTTATTATCTAGTGTACCTTAAAATATTAACCCTTTGTACAAGGGTCACAACACCTGCGTTTCTCCTGGGGATCAACAACCTTTAAGATACAAGTCATCTTTCATCTCTGGGGGCACAAGCGTTGCATTTTAAACGTTTCCTGGTTCCACTTATCAACTGTTTGCAATAAGCACAGTTAAAGGGAAGCATGCTTCTCAGCAGTGATGTTTTCCTGAATGAATGCACACATTTTGCATCTCTGTCAGGAATAAGTATGACTGCATCAAATATTTGTTTTCAGAGTTCTGCAGGTCTTTACATGGCATCTGATTTGGACCTAAAACATGCATGACTTAGAGACTGATCTGCCTGCCCTGCAGGACCTCAACACCCAGCGGTGTAAGAAGAAGGCCTATAACATTTTGAAGGACCACAATCACCCCAGCCACAAACTATTTTCCTTGCTCCCGTCCGGAAAATGCTTTAGAAGCATTCGGACGACAACAAGCAGGTTCCAGGACAGTTTTTTCCCTCACACAATAAGACCGTTGAGCCACTGACCCCTCCTTTGGACAGTGGTTCATCAGTCAGAGTCTCTGTCTGTATGCCCTTACCAGTTTGTGTGTTTGTTGGTTTGGCTGTTGTAAACAACACCATAAACAACAAACAAACAGCAGAGGGCTGAGTACACTGCAGACCTACAGAAGGAGAGCAAGTCAATCGCTGACCCCCGAAGGTGCACCACTGTCAACACTATCCCAGGGACACTAAAACACACACACACACACACACACACACACACCACCCCATATTGTTGCTTTGGCACACAAACACACACATTCACTGAAGCTGAAGCACAAATAAGCAAACTGAGCAGGAAGGCTCCTGGGAATGGTTGCAAACAGAGAATGAAATTACCATTACTGCACAATACAGTAGTGCAGCCTACACTTTAAACAAGTGTGTGAGTGGGTGTGCTGGGCAGTTAGATGAATGCACAGCAACACACATCCATAGTGCTGCTATGGCTCCTACTTCTACTACTACTTCTACTACTACTACTACCAAGTACTACTATTACTGTTACTATAGTAAATGTTGATGACGATCATTATTATGCTAATAAAGTGAACTGATGTTGTGTACAATGTATGATGTCATCTATGAGGACCACCTCCTTGTGGGTGTTATTTCTAATAATAATTCTGATGCATTTACACAGTAATTTGTGCAGCTGTGGGACTGTTTTTTTTCCCATGTTTCACCACTCCCTGCAATGGCTTCCTCCTCATCCTTGCTGTCTGGGCTTCACACATGTATAATTTTGCCATTTGTGAGAGCCTTTTAGTGGCCAGTGGTGCAGTTGGCATTAGTTTGTTCCTGGAAATGTTATTTAAAGGAATCTCCAAAAGAAACTGGAATTCCTGAATGGAAGGTCTATTGTGTGTGTGTGTGTGTGTGTGTGTGTGTGTGTGTGTGTGTGTGTGTGTGTGTGTGTGTGTGTGTTGTTGATGGGGGTGGGGAAATGAGAATGTTTTTAGCTCTGGATCAATACTAAGAGAATGAGTGAGACAATCACTATCCAATATGTGGCTGTGTGTGTGTGTGTGTGTGTGTGTGTGTGTGTGTGTGTGTGTGTGTATGAGAGAGAGAGAGAGAGAGAGGAAGAGAATGGCTGCAGCTTTGCAGTGCACTTATGCCTGATGCATTTCCACTGTGTGTTCCACTATACCTTTCTGACCTACAGAGGATTTAAAAGTACATATAATGTTGTAATGTAGAGCACCATCTTGTTCAAATATAAGATGGGTGTTCTATAGTAATGGGTAATGGATGTGAACAGGCTCTACTACTACTACCCCCCCATCCCCACACACTCAGTGGAGCATCAGACCAGTCACACAGAAAAAACCAAAATGTATCTTAAAAATAAAATGGTATATAAATATTTTTTACTCTTTTAGAGGAGAGGAGAAATAAACCAGTTAGATATTTTATATGTAACTGAGTTATCTTCTAGGATGAATGTTATCAACATATTTGACAAATTTAGTTAAAATGTGATATTGCTATGTATGTTATTGTTGTTGCATGAATGTGGAAAAATCTAGTGGACATAGTATGGGGGTAACTGGATAAGAGCCATGGTAGGCTAATCTGTCGGTAACCGATCTCCTTTCTGTGATGTATAAAATGTTTCCAGAAATCCTGTCTGTAAGAGTCTGAAATATGATGCCGTATTTAACAAGCCAAATGCATGAATCACATGGCCCTCTGACTAACATCCCAGCATGGACTTCACCAAATCAGTCAAGTGACTCATTTACAGGAAGACAACAATAATCTGGACCTCAGCAGGTTTTTCTTGGTGTTTGTAAACACTTGGCCTGGGGGAGCAAACAGTTTTAATTAAGATTGCAGGTACTGGAGAGGATGAGCCCTGCCACAGTGGTCCAGTTCTGGCCTAGTGCACATGTGCTGGGTGACCACACAATGACGGTGACAGTGTTACCACAACTGCTGAGGAGTGGTCTGAATACCCACAAGCCTCTGTGCAACATGCCAGGACCCCCATGATGCTCACTAAATCCACCATTAGTGCTTCAAGGGCCACACGGCTTCCAGATACAAACGTAGCCAGAGATCTTGTTACAAGGGATGGTGGTGCAGTTATTATTACCTACTAGGTGTCGCTGCTTATCTGCCAATCTGTCCATTTTCACATGACCAAAATGTATGAGTGAAAATGAATTTTTATCACTTATGCTGTTCAGAAATACTTTCATCTGCTTTAGAGTGTAACCCTGTATGGATTCACTTCTTTCCCATGTTAAAGAGTTCTTCAAGCCAGAAGGTGATGATTAAATTATGTTTGACAGCTAATAATAAATAGTACAAGTCAAAATCATTAATGGCATCTATAATTGTAGCAGTAGCAGAGAATTTATTTAATGGAAGAATCTATACAAGTTAATGGCTGATTTGAATGTAATAAGTATAATAAAAAAATCATTTTTCTGAGTGGATTTCCCACATGGCTGTGTTGGCCTGTTATGTTCTTTTGAGGTGTTATAGACGAAGACCCTTTGTTATCCAGACACTTTCCTTTTATATATATATCCCTTTTTAAGCCTTTTTATGTAGGTGGTATTTTTTCTTCCACTTTTTCCTTCTCTCACTTGTATTCGCCCTTGTTCTTTCTCTCTCTCTCTCTCCCTCTCTTTCTCTAACTAACATTTGATAATCTGGGTTTAAAGGACAGGTCGGTTTAGGTGCTTACTGTGAGGAGAGAGTAGAGGTGGAGAAAGGAAGAGCAAACACACTGCTGTGTTTTGTGAAGAGATCCCACATACAGTCTTCGAAAGGGAAAAGGGTCTGAAGTGAAAGGACAGAAAAAGATTGCAACACCATCCAAGACAGAGAGACACTGAGTGTATAAATTCATCCACTTTGCTGTAATTCAGGCTTTGGTGAGTTGGACATGACAAAAATTCTCTCGCTACCCATTTTCACTCAATTCTGCAGTATATATAAGATTATATTATCATTATCTAGTTTGCATTGCATCAGACACTTAACTTTTGGAGTAGTAACTTTTTATTCAACCATTAGAGTGTGTGGGACGTTTGTGAGTTATTGGAAGTACCAGGGCTGGGGGAAGGGGATAAGCTCCAGTAAGCAGCTTGCAGACAGCTTGCTGGACGAAACCATCTACTGCTGCTGTGCAAGTTTGGTTTGCGCCAAGATTTCAGGGACCTGTGGACACCTGGGACAACAGTGGACACAAATTGATGACCAGAAACTTATTTGTTCAAGTCCCAGGGAAAAGTTGAGCAAACAATTCATGCAAATGGACACAGTTACAAGCTCTATAAGTCACTTTAGACTTGAAGCTCTTGAAACAATCATTTTAAACTATTTAAAAAATATTTAAAGAGCAATTTTCTCTTTTATTAACAAAAATGTGCAGTTTGTGTTATATACCATACTACATTATCTGCTATCCTTTTATGTGCTTAGTAGATATCTTTTCCAAATTGAGCTCATACCAATTACTTATTTCCTAGTATATTTTTAAATTATTTTATTATATTTCTATTTATTTAAAAATGATTCCACTAAAGGAAATTAGGTTAAATGCTAATTCTATGGCACAACTGAAATTCCATTCTTAAAATTTGAGCTACCATTTTTCAGAACCCACATTTTTGTTCTTTAAATGTTACATATCCTGTAGCCCAAATCTGTGTCAGTCCTGCCAGTCTTTAATTTAGTCTTATTTTTTTTTACCCCTAACTATAAGCATGCCTCACACAATAAGTATAACTCATTCTGAGAATTTGCATATAAGGTGAATTTTCCTTACTTCAACTGTCACTTAACATTAATTTAAACTGAAAAAAATGTGTATTCCTGAAATACAAAAGGTTTACCATTTTTGCAAAGCATGTAAATTCCTGTATTATCTTCTCAACACAGAGAAAATATCATTTTAAGTCCACACTATCAAAACCTATGTACCAAAGTGTTCATGAAGACAAATGGTGGGTTTCTCATCTGTCTCTGTCTCACTCCAATTCCTAGGTGTCTTTTATCAATTTTTAAACTGATCGGTACAGCTTGTCTTTGTTTATTCCAGTTCTCTTAGCTATTTCTTTACAGATGTGTTTGCTTTAGGTCCCATTATTCTAATAAATAAGTAAAAACACATCTGAAAAATACTTGTGAGCTGCTCCTTTGTTCTTTCATTGTAACTTTTCTTTTTCCCACCTTTATCTTCACCCTATTTCCAATGTCCATACCTGTCTCTGGGTTCTCCCTGAACTGTCCCTGTGTTGCTACTGCTTACTCTCACCCACCCCCCTGGCCCCTCAGGGTCTGACAGAGCCCATGTCAAAAGAGAAGGTGGAAGCGCTGGTGCGCACCGTCGAGTCCCTGCTGGCTGAAGCCACACAGCTACAGGCACGGTGCCGTGAGGAGAGTGCAAGAGTGTCTGCTGTGGCCATGCAGCTACGAGAAGAGGGTGAGATGCTGCGTGGTCAATGTGAGGCCGCACAGCTGGATATGGCTAACATGCAGAAGAAGCTGGAGGAGCTGCTTGACACCAAGGCGGCCTTTGAGGCACGAGAAAGGCAGGCGCGTAAACTAAGCAAGCAACTGTGAGAGAGCAGGATGAGGTGTACTGGGAAGAAGAGGAAGAAAAAATGACACACACACACACACACACACACACAAATGTGCTACTTTTTTTGTACAACTTTGTTGCTGATTTTAGATCTCAAAGAATCCAACAAACTTATTTACAATGAATATCCCATTTTGGTTTAATGCCAAAAGCAACAAATTAAATTTTTATTATTTTTTTGGGAAACATAAATGAAGCACAGCTTGGAACCAAGCTGTGCTACTTTCCTCTACTACCTTAGTAAAAGGAATGTGAAAAGCTGAAACTTCCCTCTCATGTTCAATAAATAAAAAAATCATACATTCTGTTCTCTGTATCCATTTTTAACACTTGCTCCCATCACCATGTCCCAATTTATAATTGTTTTATTAAACATATTTTATTTTGAAATTTTTTTTTTATTATGACCAAATCCACAAACAAGCTGCCAAACACTGTTCTTGAATTTATTTTCAAAATACATACAATTTTTATTGAATAGAGAAATACACACATTTCTAAAGATGATGCCTGAATACTATTTTTGTAAAATTAAAAAAAAACAAAATTAAAAAAATGATTTTTTAAGATTTCACTTTCACATACTTTTTAAAGCTGATATAGAGGAACAATAGTTCAGTTTTCATTTTTTATTTTTAGATTAAAAAAAAATTATTTATAAATATTCAAATGCTGCTTAAAATGATAAAAAAATGTAATTTTTGCATATGGAACACATAATTTAAATTGTAATGAGTAAAATATGAACCTAAAGACAATCATTACAAGAATAAATACAAAACTGCTAATGGAATAATATTTTTTTTGTAAAACATCGAAAAAATACATGAAAGCAGATGTGTGGATATGAATCCTAGAAGCAAATGTGGGAGGGAGAAGGCCAGGATGGAGAGACTATTGTCACAGGGGTCTAGAAGGTCTGTGGAAAAAGGGTTCTGTTTCGGAGGGGGTCCAGTTAGTGTTCCCACCACCTGGCATCACCTCTGTCCCCTGGCATCTCTGGACAGACACGATGATCACGATCAGCACCCAGAAGAACAGGTTCACCCACACAGACTTCTGTAATGTGGGTGGGGATGTGGGGGCAGAGCCAAGGAATGGGGGCAGTGGGTGATAAAAACATTACAATTTGCTCCACTAAATGGAAATGTGAGGAAACAGGTGTGTAGAAAACGCAACTAGAAGTAGATAAAGTAAAAATGTACTCAAATGCAATTTCTGTAGCCAATATACATAATGGGATGAGAAAAGCCCACAATTATGATAGCAAATGTCATCACCGTGAACACTGAAAACAGTGGCCACACAGGTTTAATCTACCTGGAGCAGCCAGGCATTTGTATATCACCACTGAATTCTGGCCATCCCTGTACACACCTCTGCACTCTGCAAGCTGCTATGGAAGTGCCTTCCATTGTATGGACTGACCCACGTCTTGTTTTCTGCTTCTTCACAGCTAAAACACACACACATTGGATGACAATGATAACACACCTGACCCGCTAGAAGAAAATACTGAAAAACAGACAGCAGAAGCTACGAATGTTTCCCCTTAAAAGATTGAAAAGTCTTAGACAAACTGGAAGAGGACAACCTTATAAATAATATGCAATGGATTAAGGGAGATTGTCAGTGAGGATAGAAAAACAAAATAAAGCATGGAAATAATTTGGAAGAAAAACTTGGGAACCTACTACTAAGCCCCTACAGATGAACTACTTCTGGGGGTGGTTAGGAAATGAAAACCACAGTGAAATTACATAATACCACCTGGAATTCTGAGGGAAACTTACAGAAGTCAAAGAAATGTTTGAAGCAGCTACCAACCTCACCTGGTAACCATGGGAACACTTTGAATGATTGACAGACATAGATTATCCCTCCCGACCCTCAGGATACATCCAGATACCAGCAGGAAGAAGGAGATGATGCCGCAGGCCCCAAAGGACACACTCGACCACAGGCTTGTCCTGGATGAGCCAAAAGTCTGTCATTCTCTTACCTCTAACCTCTGACCCCTTTAGCTGCTGTATGCAAAGGTAGAGCAACAGAAAAGCACACCCATACAGACCACCTTGTCTCACACCTGGGCTCAGCCCTGATTAATGTATACAAATATATTACACTTGTTTAGTAAAATCTCTGTTCTGTTTATTTAACTGGGAGTAGATTTGAAAATAAAGCACCTAAAATAATTCTTTGTGTTGTGCATCCCTTTGCAGTTAGTGATCACTCAAAAATGAATGACCAATGAGAACTTGTGATAAACAAAGGGGTTTTGCTCTTTCATTCGGTCATCTGTCTTTCTTCTGCTCCTCTGTCACTGTTCCTTCATCCCCTCCTTATTCAAACATTTCACTGCTCACCTCTTGGCCTGATTTTCCACACAGCTGCTGTAGGTCCAGTACAGGATGAGGGAAAAGCAATACACAGCCACACACACTGAGATGGCTGACACAAAATAGCAAAGAGTCGGGGAGCTGGACCCTTGGAGCCCAATGACCTGGGTGGACCTGTTGTACCACACACTGCTGTACAGGACACACTGTCCGGCAAACTGGCCCTGTAAAAATACAGTGCTTCTTTAATGGATGGCCATATATTTGAAATGCACTATACATAAAATATACATAGACCTCATACATTATTATTATTATTATTATTATTATTATTATTATTATTATTATTATTATTATTATTATTATTATTGTTATTATTATTATTATTGTTGTTGTTGTTGTTGTTGTTGTTGTTGTTGACGACGACGACAACAACACGCAATAATGCAGCAACATTCATGCCGTAATAATTTCTTTTCAGTGAAAGAGAAGTATGTGGCATGATGTGGAAAAGTGAAGACCAGACCCTGTGGTGCTGTAACTACAGGCAGTTACAACAACACTGACATACTTAAACTCTCTCATCTGACTGTAATAAGCAGTTAACTGGAATCAGGCGCTTGTGTCCCAGAAAGAGCTTTATTATAAATATCTATCATGTCTGCATGGAAATTACTACATGAGTGAAACCTGCATGAACAACAAATAAGAGAACCTCAGGAATTAAAGGGAGACCCAAACAAAACAGGTTACCACCAAATGTGTAAGATTAAATGTGTGCTGGTCTTTACACAACTTGTTTACCAGGAATGAATGGGAAAAATAGAGATCAACACGCAGCTGTGAACATAGATGCAGACAAATGTAAATAAATATAAGGCAACAGTCAAGTAACCTGATATAATTCACGCCATATATGAGAACAAAGAATTGTCAATTATGAACATTTCTGTGTGCTCATAGGATGCTTAATTCAAAGTAAATAAGTCCTATCAGCATTAAGAGCACCAAAAAGCATCCAGTGAGGTGAAAGGAGACCCCCTCCACACACACACACACACACACACACACACACACACACACACACACATTGTAACTCCCACCTGAGTGACAGTGAGTGAAGCTGCACAGATGACTCCACAGATGAAGCAGCCGGCATGAAGCACGAGCTCCAGCACAAGGAGCCATGGGAGCAGCATTGTGAGCATCACTCTGCGGCGTGTAAGCTAGCAGCCTTGTGAACAAGCTGAGGTTAGGCTCTTACCTTGTACGAATCCACATGCCTTAAATAGTGCAGGACTCGGACTTTGGCAACAAAGTGATTATTGTCGTGACGGAGCACGAGGTCATGGTTTTTATAGAGCGCGTGCTGATGGAGGAATGTCCAGCAGTCAGAGGATTGTGAGACTATTCACAATTAAAGACATGTTCAACAACCAGTTCAGTATCTATTCAAGTTAACCCTGATCATGTCCTTCGGAGACTGGAGTTATAATTTCACAAAAACTCACTACATGGCCAAAAATTTGTGGACCTCCTTCTAATTATTCAGTTCAGCTGTACCCATGCAGCATGCAAAGGCAATCTATACAATTGTGCCCTTCCAACTTTGTAGCCACAGTTTGGGGAAGCTCCTTTCCTGCTCTAGCATGACTGTGCTCCCCCAAGCACAAAGCAAGCTCCATAAACACAGGGTTTGCCTAGGTTGGTGTGGAAGAACTTGAGTGGCTGCACAGAGCCCTGACCTCAACCCAACCGAACACCTAGGATGAACTGGAACTCCGACCACAACCCAGACCTTCTCACCCGACATTGGTGGCCGATCTTACTGATGCTCTTGTAGGTGAATGGGCACAAACTCCCACAGTCACACTTCAAAATCTGGTGGAAAGTCTTCCCAGAAAAGTGGAGGCTGTTATAGTAGCAAAGGGGGTAACAACTCCATATGAATGCCCATGGGTTTGGAATGGGAAGTTCAACAAGCACATATGGGTGTGATGGTCAGGTGTCATAAAAACAGTCACAGGGGTCTGGAAGATCTGTGGAAAAAGGGTTCTGTTTCGGAGGGGGTCCAGTTAGTGTTCCCACCACCTGGCATCACCTCTGTCCCCTGGCATCTCTGGACAGACACGATGATCACGATCAGCACCCAGAAGAACAGGTTCACCCACACAGACTTCTGTATTGTGGGTGGGGATGTGGGGGCAGAGCCAAGGAATGGGGGCAGTGGGTGATAAAAACATTACAATTTGCTCCACTAAATGGAAATGTGAGGAAACAGGTGTGTAGAAAACGCAACTGGAAGTAGATAAAGTAAAAATGTACTCAAATGCAATTTCCGTAGTCAATATACATAATGGCATGAGAAAAGCCCACAATTATGATAGCAAATGTCATCACCGTGAACACTGAAAACAGTGGCCACACAGGTTTAATCTACCTGGAGCAGCCAGGCATTTGTATATCACCACTGAATTCTGGCCATCCCTGTATACACCTCTACCACATACTTTTGGCTATGTAGTACATTTTATATACTGAGGTCCATGAAGCTGCCCCCACACAAACAGTATAAACAAGAAAATCCTTCATGTTTGGTTACTGCTGTTTTGTGTCATAAAAAAGAGATACTTTTGAGCTATTAAGAATTAATAAGAAAGGTAACTATAACCTACCCCCCTATATATTGTAGAAGGTGGCAGCTCAGCACCAAAATATTTGTTTGGTTAAAAAAGATTGGGAATATCGAACATTTTTAAATAATATGTCTTTACTTCCAATGCCATAAAAATGTACTAGAAAATGCTGCTGAAAAAATGCACTGCATATTTTGCTAAATTTTTGTGGGGAACACTGTGGAATGGCAGGTAGTGCTGGTGCCTCACACTCTTGAGATGTGGGTTTGGTTGTGGGTTAGAATTTGCTTCTAGACTCATCCTGTGGTCTGTTATAGAAACATCCATTTTGTATCTGTGTCTTATTTTAGGTTTTTCAGAAATCACCATAAACTACAGCACATCAGCAATGTGCATAGACCAGAATTTTTTAAATGGCCCCTTTAAAATGGCCCAGGTGAAATACGTCCTCTGCTGGTGGCACTGGGCAAAAGCAGCTCCATGCTGACGTTCCTGTTTTAACTCACTGTGCATGGCAGAGATGAGTATTTTCTCCTGGCAAATGTGCATCCTCAGAATGCATACACAGAAGGCCAGTACATACACGCTTAAAATAATTTTTTAACTTTACTGAGATTTTTCTTGAAACAAAATTATAATTAATGCTCAGCATGTTCTTAGGCAGAAATTGAGCAGTATATGGATAACATAAATCCATATGTATAATCTAAGGTTTAAGATTATCTGGGCCACTGGCTAATTTCTTTAAACATTTCATATGTTAACTCATACAAGGGGCAGTGGGTGGTGCATAAACCTAACACTGCAAGTCATGTTGGAGAAAAGTATCAGAGAAATGAATAAACAAGCAAAATTCACAAAAGTCAATGTGTTCAGAACAAATCTATCTAGTTCACTAAGCCCAGTTGTACAATTTATTCAACACTGGAGATTCAAACCTGAAATCTTTTAAACAGGTTCATTTGATGCATTCTGTTAAACCCAGTCTTCACAGCAACTTTACAGACACATGGACTAGGTGCTGTGAAGCCCATGAGCGATTTATTTCCACATCTCTATTTCTTCCTTTTTGTCCAGTTTGCCGGCTCAGCTAAACCACACAGAGGACCAGGAAATCAGGTCAGTGGGCAGAGCGCCACCCCACAGCACAAGGCTATTGTGCCCCAGCATCGAATCACCGGCTGCCACCCCTCCATTCTACAGCCCTGTATCGCTCTGAAAGGGGCCATTCAGCAAGTTCCAGTAAAATGCGAGATATTTTAATTAACCTGCTGGCTTGAGCTGAATGCATTCAGAGCTAGAAGTGGTGAGGGAATGTGAGCCCTTCATGGTGGAGACCCCATAGCCACGGACTGGAGGAGCTTGTTGTTCCAGCACAGTCAGCGCCAAAGCGCACTGTTTTGCTCTCAGGTGTATTAGAAAGAAAAGTGCAAAGATTTTATAGCACTTATACAGTGAACTGGTAAACAGAAACATTTGCACTACAGAACTCGGTCTCTAAGGTCCAACTCTTTATTGTGCCTAATTCTGTTATTATTACTTTTGAGGTATTTCAAAGTCATTTGCATTCGGGTGGCATGGTGACACAGTAGTAGCACCAATATCTCAAGATTCCAGGGCAGTGGGTATGAATGTGAGTTCAAATCCATTTCAGTTTGTGTCATTTGCATGTTCGTTTCGTGTTTGCATTGGTTGTACTCCTCCTTCCCTGGCTGCTTGGTGTTCCCCACTCACAAGGGATCCAAAATCAAAATTCTGGTCCCACATTTTACTCTTATGTGGTAGAATGATGTCTCTCTGCCCCTTTGTATGGCTAAATCTGTTCTAGTATACGCTAAGGCTCTAAAAATGCATTTCTTTCAGAAGAACTTCTCACTTGATTTCCAAACTGTTCCATAATTTTGCAACACATCATCTGTCAGAGTCACCACAGTATTTCCACTCAGTTTTATACGTATCTATCTGTTCAATGTGTGCTGGCAAAAACAGTATCTTAGAACTAACTGACTGTACTTGAGCAACTACATTTGACTCTGTAACTCTGTCTTGTAGAAATGCACCTTCATTTACGCTGTACATCTCTTTGGTGGAAACGGTTTACTGAATGAAGAGATGTAAATACATGACCATGGTTAAGTAGTCCAAAACAACAGTAAAGGAGAGAACAGACATTTTTTAAAGAATGAAGGGTCTTGGGGATTTGGATTCTAGTTCCAAGCTACAATGAGTTCAGCAGTCAGACAGTCCTGAGGGTATGACAGTGGTTCAAAAGGTTTAACTGATCTGATCTTCAAAAACATGGCATTGCTAACAATCAATCGTGGCCTCAACTCTGAATAAATGACCTTTGTCTGGACTAAATTCTTCACAGTTGAATCAATGGAAGATTAAAAATTAACTGTCTCATCACTATGTACCATGAGAGGAATTGACGGGGTTATGAGATAGCAAAGTAGATGAAGAACTTTGTTTTTCAGTGGAGAAATGGGCCATGTCTGAGTGAATCAGTCTCCTTACTTCAAGTCTTTCTCATGAAACACCTTTGACTTTCTTGTGGGACATTGCATGGAAGAGAACTGGTGGATGATGTGTTCTATGCCCCTTCCAGGAGGGTGAAGAACAGCAGGCAGACAGCTGAGGTCCATGTTTGAAATACTGAGCTACTGCTTCACTTAATAGATATTTCCCACAGTTCTGCAAAGGGTGGAGACAGGAGATTAAATATTTTAATCTGATGTTAAACTGTTCTTACCCAACACAACATATGTGTGCTTGGATTTGCTGAAATTTCAGTATAGTAATTTTGTAGTGTTGTATGTAAGAACCTCAGGAGTCAAAGTACTGTGACCTTGATACGTTCCAGACCTGATAACCCCCAGATCATGTGCTATGATGATCTATGTATTTGTTACAGCTCTCTCATGTTATCCATAGTCTTATTCAAAAATTCACTTTTACAGCTCTTGAAAATTTGTAACCAAAATTCACATTCAAACTTAAAACCTATTCTTCTGAATATACAACCAAAAAATTTCAAAGCATGTACCACCAAAAGGGTTTCTGTTGTGTGAATACCAGCAAGAGGATATAGTGTTAGGCATGTGAAAGTATGACTTTAAGAGCTTGGAGCATTATGGGAAGTGAGTGCAATTTCAGAGATGCGTCTGTCAGCCATTTTGGATGTGTAAATTAATGAATAAATGAGAGGCAGCAGAACAATAAGTGGTAAAAGTTATGTGAATGGTTCTTCCAGTTTATGCAATTGACAGAAAGTGCACAGTTATAAAGTTGTTCACAATAAACACAGTGTGCTCATAATAATGAACCTTGGTTCATTATTCCTTAAAGTGGGAACCCAGGAGCAGTAACTCTGATCCTGGTATTTTCAGCACAAAACTCTGCTGGGATTTCCCACCATGGTGAGAAACAGCCAGGAAAGGTAAGAAATGTATGCTGCAGGTGTATTTCAGCTTTTCTCCTGATAGGATCATGTCTCGTACTCATGTTGTTTTATTGCTATCATCTTGCTCACATTATTAAGTAAAAATGTCTCCCAGGAAAGTGGAAAAGCTTATGAAGAAATCCTTGGCAGACTGTTACATAGGTGTTTAAGTCTGTTTTAGGGATATTTGAAGAAACTGGTAGGATGACTTAAGGTGTGCTGTGAACACATTATTTTACCTTTAAAAATAATCATACACAGCTTCCACTATCTGGAATTTTGCCATCAGACATCTCAGGAATGGAATGAGAGTAAGATAACAAATGATAGCTATGTTTAAATGTCACTTCTACACAAAGCTGACTGAGTAAAGTGGAGTAGCAACAAGGTGGTATCTGGTAGACAAACTGTGCTTTGATCATCCCATGTCTTGTTCATGAACTTTTGTTCACTCTGCAGTGTAGTTTACACTTGGACAAAATTGTCTGCTAAATACATTGGATAATTCAATATACATTCAAAACCTGTTGGTGTTGAGCAACAGACTCCAGGAAACAACCTCATGCATTTTCTTGTATCTTTCTGAAGCTTTGGGAACAATATAAGCTACAGAAACACGTATCCCGAGGATTTTAGAGTCAGAAAAGCATGTTTTTCCCGTTTCCCCCAGCTGTTCAGTGCGAGTGGTAAGTGCCAGCTGAGCCTTCATTTCCTGGAAAGGGTTCACGGGCTTGAGAGACCGGCACCTTAATTAGCAATGTAATGTACCTTGTTTTAGAAACCCTGCTGGACATGTGTTTCGGACATGTGTTTCAGCCATGTGTTTATCTGGGGGGGTGGGGGCTGGAGAGACAGATTATAATAATCTGATTATATCAAATAAAAGTGGAAAACCAATAGTTTTTAGCCATTTTTAGCTGTTTATTGTGGCGCTTCAAGGTATTCAGACTTTATAAATTCCCTTTTTTGCTAAAGGACATTCTTCTTGTCAACATCAATATTACCCAAACAGCCATACAGGAAAAAATGACCTCTTTATGCACCATTTTCAAAAATGGTATGGAAGCAGGTTTATGTACCCTTTTCTTTCAAGTGGTGTTTGACCACATTGAAGTTTTCCGAGAGCCATGTGAGAACACCATGTGCTCTGGGATGTTTACAAGAAACCAGACACTCCAAACCCCCCTACAGATTGGGAGGGTGGGGCTCCACCCAGCATCTGGGGCCTTTTTCTGCTCACCGTGTCTGGGGTTCTGTGAGGACACACAGGGCACCAAACAATCATACAGTAGATAGAAAACAGTTTCCACTCACATCACATGGTGTTTACCTGCTAACTTACAATAACTATGGTAATATCAACATATGCTGACTAGAGACATATTAGTGTAGATTGTGTGAAAAACCACTGGACCATTAAATCTAAATGCAAAGCCTAACCTTACTGTTAAACAGCAAATTGTGTTTGTATGCAGATCACACACCTTTGTGTTTTCCTGTGCCTTTCTGAAATTTTGGGAACAAATGGGTATGAAGAGATGAGAAAATATCTCCCAAGGACTTTCCTGGTTGCCCACTGTGGTGAACAGTAACAATGCTCTAATATTGATAAATGACATACTTATTCCTTAATGGCACCACACCAAGTGGCCACCAGGTTTACCAGGTTTATTTATTTGCTAATTTATCTACTTGTCTCTGTTTTATCACTGTACAGTATGTATGCATGCATACTGTATGCTGCTGTAACCAAGTGGAACTTCCTTCTGGAATTAATAGTTCCATTCATAAATGTAATCCAACGGTAACACGTCCTCACCTCCCCTGCTTTTTGAGCTTCTTTCCTACACCAAACCATATATAATATACATATCATATGTATTTACGGTAGTCTTTTCTTTATAAAACCTGTGAAGGGCTCTGAGAACTTTGTTGAAGACCCATGCAGTCAAGTTCTATTGCAGACATCACACAGCTTCAGTCATTAGTTTGAATGGGTGGGATGTCCTGAAGGTATGACATGGCCTTGGTGACAGAGCAGAGCCAAGAAACCTCAAGTTGTAGCCCCAGTGACCAAGCATATTTGTTCTTCAGCCAGAGTGAATACTTCAGTCAGTCCATTTAAACATGTGAACAACCTTTGCATATGCAAGGCTTCAGTCAACTGTTGAACAAAACAAAGTCATTTCAGAACTTCACATTCAATGTTAATGCAAAAAAAGCTTAATTTCTGGCATTTTTAGGTCAAAGGTCATTACAAAATGACAATTTTGCATAGCAAGAATTCAATAGTTAACTTGGTGGGATTAACTCACCTTACTGAACTTAAAAGATAAATGTTTTCCACTTACGAAAATGTTTATTTTGTTTACAACACCTACGGATGTCCCAGAATTAGCAAACCGTAGGAAAATAAGCACCTCCAGACACAGTTGATGTTACATATTTTTAGTGTGTTTTGTAATGACTAGTTTTGGAAGAACATTTACTTAATATGACTCTGACTGTGTGTTTGTTTTATTTATAATGACAGAACATTGGGAGGCATTACATGGAATTTGTTTATGAAACTTAAGCTCTATAACGGAATGGGCGGGGGAGGGGGGTGAAGCCTCTTAAGGTGGAGTTTTATTTTAAAAAGAGCAGCAGCCATATGCGTCATTTATATTTCCCTGCTATGATGCATATAAAGATCTGTAAAGAGACAGAATAAATATTTAAGACATATATAATGGTAGTTCCAGTTTTTCGTCTGGGGGATGTGCGCAGCCTCCCTGCTCTTCACAGGTCCACCTTAGATGTGGGCTGTCCGTCAGATAGCAGCGCGGTATAAAAAGGTCGAGTCAGCGTGCTCGCCACTGTAATAGAGGAAAAAACGGAGGAAATAAGTCTGGTTAACGGAGTGCCTCGCTGTACAACACAGCGGTAACGGGACACACATTTACCTCAGTAATCGTGTATCGGAGGGGCGGTCAGAGTGCGGTGTGTCAGCGGGACTGCACTGAAACCGCAAACCACATCACGCACGAGTCGTGCGGGAGGAGACCCACTGGCAGCTACGCGCAGGTACCATCGTGAGCCGCATTTACTTCCATTTGCCTGCTTGCATTTATACTTTTACTGCGCCTGATTCCTGAGGAAAAAGATGCTGTTTCACCTTTGTTCTGTGAAACGATGCTGTGGTTGTCTTTGGAATATGTGGGGTTTTTTTTTCCCCGTACCTAACAGGCGTGCCGTGTTGGGAGAATCATTTTTATTCTCATTCATCAGTATAGCTAATTCAAAATTAATAACGTAACACTTAAACCTGCGCGATGTGATTTGACCGTGCGGTGGTACCGCCGTCTTGTGCCGGGCAACGGAACTGGATCAGTCCGGTTTCCTGCCGCAGTCGAAACCGGGTGGCCTCAGTCAAAAATGGCCTATTAATTCTGTTATTTGTGACATGTGCCGATATACTAACTGTTTCAGTTTTAGCCACAGTAACACATTTTCATTTGTCAGATTGCGATCAGACGGGATTAAATGGGACGATGTAGGATTACTGGATACAGCTTTATTTTATTTTATATTGCATTTTATTTTCTGTTTAGTTTATATTTTATTTTATTGATTTATTTATTATCTATAACGTTCCATATTGTTGGCTCGTTGCACGGTTGCCTGGCTACAGCAGGGACTCCTGACGAGTTGATGCAATTATCCCTGTGGGCTACGTCAGTTTTAAGACGGGGGGGCGTCTTGCTGTGACGTGTATGGTGACCATGCAAGGTTGAGTTCAGGTCGGTTTATCATTACTGAGGACCTGAAGCTGTAGCCTGAAGGTTGTTGGCTCAGATTCCACTCCCCAACACAGCAATCGTGTTTGATCAAGGTGCTTATAGTAAATTACTCTAGTAAGAATACACAGCTGGATAAATGGGGCAAGTGCTATAAAACCTTCTGGGTGATGGTGTTCGGCAAAGTGGAAATTTAATTTGTGTTTTCCCAGGTTAGGGTGCTCTAGACTTTATCACTGTCAAGATGAGTAAGGATGCAGAGGCTGAAGTGGACCTGAAGGATGTGGAGCTGAATGAGCTGGAGCAGGAAAAGCAGCCAATGACTGATGGAGAGGCTGGGAATGAGCTAGCCACCTCCCCAAGTGGCACAGAAAAGAATGGCTGTGTCAAGGTCAAGATCCCTGAGGAGGCAGAAACGAAATTCACTGGCCTCTCCAAGGAGGAGCTGCTCAAGGTTGCTGGAACTCCAGGGTGAGCATGTCATTCAGTGATTGGACTAAACTGTAGAATGTTTTACTGACTGTAAATGTTGGCCTTCATCAAATAATGGTCACCTTGCTCAATGCTCTGCACTTTAGGTGGGTGAGGACCCGCTGGGCTTTGCTCATCCTCTTCTGGCTGGGATGGATTGGAATGCTTGCTGGAGCCATCATCATAATTGTTCAGGCACCATCCTGCAAGCCTCTGCCCACCCTGAACTGGTGGAATATGGGGCCACTCTATCAGATAGGGGATGTGAAGGCATTCACTGACACAGGAAATCTTAAAGGTAAAGCTGGACAGGAAGTGATTTGCTGAATTTGTGTCCACAGTGTGTGTTGATAATGTTGTAGAATGAAAGATGAGCAGAGCTGGTTTTAAAATACAAGTTGTGTAAGAGGCTAAACAAGGAAACAGCTGGGCCACATTGAGATTTCTGTGATTTATTTATTTAATTATTGTGTGTTGCTGGAATGACACCATTGAAGATGGTCTTTAATGATGAACAAAGTGTATGCATGAATGTGCGTTGGCAGCTGCTCCAGGCCTGTTTATAGACCCCAGTTTTTAACTGTCTTGGGTTTCCCAACTGGGATGAGGCCAAGCAGGTTGAGCCAGCAAAATCCAGATCTGCAACCCTTTCCTCCTCCATAAATACAGGGACATGAAGCTTAATTTGTACTTTTTTAAAATTTTTAGTAGAGTGGTTGTTGTGGTGCACACATTAGCTACTCCCCGCCCCCCCTTTCTTAATACCTAATTCTTTCACAGGTGTGGAGGAGAAGATTGACCATTTGAGCCAGCTAAAGGTGAAGGGACTGGTTCTGGGACCCATCCATGTTGCTGACATGGACAAACCCATAACCTTGGAGTTTGAGGAAATCTCCTCTGATGCAGGAACCCTGGACCAGTTCAATAACCTGATCCACACAGCACACAAGAAGGGTGAGCATCAGTACTGGTGGCTGATTCTTTACTTCCCATTTGCCACTGTGACTGTTGATGCAGCACACATTTGGTACATCAACTTTTCCTCATTCCCTAATGCTTCCTGCAGGAATCTCTGTAGTCTTGGATCTAACACCAAACTACTTGGGGAGACAGCCGTGGTTCACCAATGGCACAGTCACCAGTGTAGCTGAGAGGCTCAAGGTGAGTCAGTGTGACACATGTTCTTGACTGGGGTAGTTCCACTAATAAACCATTTGTTCAGCAGGAGGAAATGTGAACAGAAACTTTATCAGATGGGTTTTCTGTAGGATGATTTAGCAAATACTTGTGACTTATCACTTGTGTCCATATTGCTTGAAATGAGCCAAGCTGATCTTGAGTGTCCAAAAGAAGGTATCATATGAGAGGTTCACTGTGGTGACACCATCTGCAATCCTCCCAATAGGTGGCCCTGGTGTTCTGGCTCAACCAAGGAGTGGATGGCGTTAAGCTTTCTGGAATCGAACGTGTTGTCCACATAGTTCCTAGCCTGTGGACAGACATTAGGACCATTGTGCAGAACTCAACCCATGATAAGAACAGGTAATTTTCTTGCTCTCCTTCCTCAGTATTCAATGACTGATTAAGGCCACCACACATGCATCACCCACAGAAATCAGAAGTATACCTGAAAGTAAAATGCAGTTGGTAGATCAGCAACATATCTCATCATTACTCCCAAGGGATAAAAGTGATTCATAAAAGATCTGATCTCAACAAAATGTTTTAAGTGTGTTTTTTTTTTTTTTTTAATATTTAAATGGGCCCTGAAAGTTGTTGTTTACTATTTTGTAGGGTTCTTGTAGGGGTGACGGATATTAGAAACCCCATCGACGTGTCCAACCTTCTGAACAGCTCTGGAGTGGACTTGCTTTTGTCAGGGGTCTTGCAGTCAAGTGATGATGCTGCTATGAATTGTGCCCACGCTGTTCAACAGCTGTACTCCAGTCAGGCTCAGACCCAGCTGGCCTGGAATGTAGGAGGCAGGACACAGGGTCACCTTACCTCACTGGTTGGACCTGACCTGGTCCAGCTTTACCAGATGCTACTGTTTACTCTGCCTGGTACACCTGTGTTTAACTATGGTGACGAAATTGGACTGGAGGATCAGGTCAGTGCGTGGGAAATGCTCACTGTATAGTTTATCTAATTTGTTGATGTTGTGGAGATTGAATCTGAAGTTTGAACTTTGTTTTATACTGTGGCAAATGAATGTCCTTTCTAACAGGACACAACACTTCCCAAGATGCCATGGGATTCTCAGGAAGAGGATACAAATGAAACCATGAAGGTAAAATTCCCCCCCCCCCCAATCTTTTGCTCTGTTTTGTAGATAAAATGACATGGCTTGGTTGTAGTTCTGAGCTTGGGGATATTTTTGGGAGTAACTTGTGTAAAGTTTATTACATAAGTTACAATGCATAATTTTTGTGAGCAACTTGCAAGCATATAATTTTTAAAAGTGTATTAACTAATATACTGAAACAACCAAAAGCTACATTATGGTTTCTGTAGAATTTTAACAAACAACCTACTTGGTATCTCACTGCAATACTTCAAACAACCTACTTGGTATCTCACTGCAATACTTTCATGTCCATTAACTTCTGTCTCATTTTTATGCAGGCTGAGAGAAAACAGAGACTCGCCCTCAGCACTTTCTTTAAGACTCTGGGTGATCTACGGGCCAAGGAGCGTTCACTGATTCATGGAGATTATCTGCTGCTCTATAATGACACCACCTCTTTGGCTTACCTGCGCCATTGGGATCAGAGTGAACGTTACCTGGCTGCTTTCAACTGGGGGCCTGATGTGGTCACACTGCGCTTGACCAACACAGAATTGCCTGGCCAGGCCACAGTGCAGCTCAGTACCAACCCAGCCAAGCATGAGACGGGCAGCAGTGTGGACCTGAAAGCTCTGGAACTTGGGCCTAGACAGGCAATACTGCTCAATTTCCCCTTTAGTTTCTAGACAGCCAGAAGAATGCATTTTACCTGAGCTTTTAATGTTTTTGATGTTTAGTGTCTGTTCAGATGTTTATTGATATTTGTTTTTTGTTTTTTTTTTTTTTTTAAATTTTCCAGTGTAATCTGGTCATTTGACATGGTTTAAATGTACACACATTGGAGTCCACACACTGTTGTTTATTTGGATTTTTTTTTTTATTCTGAATTGAATAATGGTCTCAAAGTGGTTAGCATTCCAAATGGTGGTAAATGCATATTAGAATAACTGGTGGCTTTTCTTTTTAGGTGATGTAAAATGTAAGTGCTGTAGATATTAAGTAGCTGCAGTTTGTTTTGAAAATAGCTTTTGTAAAATTTTGTATGTACTGTAGTAAGGAACTTGAACTGAGCACTTCATGACTCCATTTAAATGTATATGGTTATCATACATTCTTGCCATAGGAAGTCTGACCAAGAGTCGCTCATTAAAGAAATTGCATCCTACTCCTCCCCAGTGTCTTTACCTTACAATTGACTTTTTTTTTTTTTTTTTTCTCTTTTATAGACTAGCAGTTTTATTTACTTGAATACTGTCTTGCTGCTTAAATTACCCTGGGACAGAGGGTGATGCATCTGCACACATGAAGAGAAAGTCCTGCTGTTGAATCTGAGTTGCTGCTGTTTAAGTCTTAATAGTAATGGGAAGAAATGAAAAGTGAATCTTATTCCAGCCTTATTTACTGTGTTTGTTAGCTAGAAGGCTTATTTAGTGTGCATTAAGCTGAACATTTTTTATGCGTGTTTTGAGGAAAAACATCCCATGCCTGGCTGTGGACCTGAACCAGGACGTTTGCACAGTGCAGGTGTCTAGGGCAGATGTGTGTAAATCCTTCAAGAGGATAAATATACACAAAGCTCCTGGACCAGATAACATTCCAGGATGTGTTCTTAAGGTTTGTGCAGACCAACTGGTAGGTGTTCACTGACATCTTCAACCTTTCCTTACTCCAGTCCATTGTCCCCCACGTTTTAAGAAAACCATCATTGTTCCTGTACCAAAGAAACCCAAAGTTCTAAACTACTATTGCCCTGTTGCACTTGCATTTCTCATTATGAAGTGCTTTGAGGGGTTAGTTACATCACATATTATTGCCTCTGCCAGATACATTAGACCTGCTTCAGCTTGCATACAGATCAAATGGGTCAACTGACAATGCAATTGCCTTTACCCTCTGTATGGTTTTCTCCCACCAGCATTACCAGGACTGATCTGCCAGTCCTGCAGGACCTTTACACCAAGCAGTGTAAGAAGATGGCCCAAAAAATCCTTTAGGACCACAGTCACTCCAGCCACAAACTATTTTCTCTGCTCCTGTCTGGAAAACACTTTAGAAGGATTTGGATGAGAACAAGTATATTCCAGGACAGTTTTTTCCCCTTTACCATAAGACTGATAAAAACCACTGACCCCCCTTGTATTGTGACAGATACTTTAGTGGATTGCACAACCTTATTCTCTTATACTATAATATTTGTTTTGTAGAGAATAATCTGTTTTATAGACATTTTTACTGGATAGCAAGCCACTTTTATATTTATATTTTTATTTACACCTTCCTTATAGATATTGGAGTATTTATTTCACTTTTTGTGTAATTATTTATTTACACACTTGATATTTTATGTGCTGAGGATGTCTGGAAGCAACACATTTCATTGCTGTAACACTGCTATGCTTTTGCTATTGTACATATGACAAATAAACTTGAAACAATCTGGCAGAGAAATTGGACACAGGTCTCCATGAAAAATTGAAGTAAAACACAATTGGTGATGCATTAAGTTGCTAATAAAGTACTTCTATAGTGACAAACTTGCTTTAATCTCCTTATTCCTGGATTGGTGTCACTAATAAAAGGTAAGATGCCTGTCCATCCAACTGTAAGAAAAAGCTCTGAAATTAGTGTTCGGATTGTTGGAGTGGTACCACACTATTTGCATGCTGTTTAATTCCTTAATCCACAATGCAGTATGCCATACTACAAGACACTCGCGAGGAAAACTGATGTTTAGAAACTCAAGAAAAGCGAAAAAATACCAGAGTGCAGCTTAGTTGCCGACCCCCTATTCTCAAATCTATCACTGTTGCTTTAAGGATTGATGTCTTGCTCTCGGCGGCTAGCGCTCCCTGACGCATTGCAGGCAACCAAACACCAATCGTATTCTTTTTCCCGAGTCAGTCCAACCAATCACAAATGCGCTCCTGCTGCATAAAAGTTCCGGAGTGCAATCGGACAAATTGTTGTATAGGTTACTAGAACACAGTTAATAAAATGCTTATTTCGCTTTAGTTATTAAATAAGCCTAAATGTAAAAACAGCTGTTGTTTTTGTATGATTTTTTTTTACTCAATTCTCAAATATTTTCGCATGTATTAGTCGCACTCTTTTTTTGTCGCGGCTGTTTTACTCGTTACCTTTAGCGCAAGGATACATCGCATTGACATAGGAGTTGTAAGGAAAAAGAAAGGTTCCGCTCAGCAGATTCAGATTGTAGGCGGATTGATTTGAAAAAGTGATCAAACAGTATCGGCGCGAGGCGCGGAAGGAAGCTTCGAGCGGGTAATAGCAGAGGTTGCGAATCCACGCCCGAAACGTAACATTGCGAACATAATGGTAAGTGTGTTTTTTAAAATTAATTTTTGAAATATTTAGTCTGGGTTTAGCATTATACATATTTTCTTAGGTAGGTTTTGGGGACGTAGCCTATGACTATATGTTAATCGCCGTGCGACTGCAGTGTTGGTGCGGCTAGCGCTAGCTGTCGTTGGGTTTTCAGTTAGCTCTGCAGCTAGCTCGATACAATTGTGTTTAGGTACATTTGATGAAGTAATGTAGCAAAACCTGAACAGAGTGACGTATGTGCAAGTTATTTATATGATTCTTTTGTAATGGTTCACTTTTAATACAAATGTTTAGGTGAGGAGAATTGGTAAGGTTTAGCTTCATTTTTAGTAATGAAATGAAGCTGTAGCTAAAGAGAACTAGGTATATGTTTGCCAATCATCAAAAAAGTCGAGTATTTTTAACTACTATCTACTCTTTGTCCTGGTTATTTTTTAGGCAATTAACTTTGCTTTATACCCTTTACAGCCACGAAGCATTACTATAACCCCATAAAAATATAAAACAGTTAACTGCACTTTTTCAGTCCAAACAAATCGTGACTTGATGCTTTAAATGGCTTCCTTTAATGTTCTTAATACTCTTTCGATCAAGGAGCCTGACAGAAATGAGCTTGTGTACATTGAAATATCGTTTTATAGATGTCATTGATATTCATGAACTACTGATAATATTTGGGTCTTTAGATGCACTAATAAGACAAACATATTTTGTACGCAGCTCCAAAATATGTGATAATGAACACATTTTGCTTGGACGTGGATGCGTTTCTTTATTGAACTGTGGATTTTTATAGATTATCTTTTGGGGTTAATCCCCCCCCCCCCCTTGGCGCCATCACCATCTGCTTTCTAGGACACTTTTCACTCAGATCTAATAATATCCTGGATGTAATGCAGGAAGACCTAATTTTAGGTAATAGCACAAATAGTAGTAAAAGGAATTGTCACAGCAGACATTCTGATGTAAACATTTTTGTTTTTGTTATCAAAACCTTAAGTTCAGCCGTTCAAGGTATTTCTAAAGAGTGCTCCCATTTAGTGCTCAGTATGTCAGTTAAGTTGTCTAACTTTATGACCAGTGTACTGATTTTGGCATATATTGAACTGTGTTACTATGTGTAAGACAGCAGGTGGCGTAGTGGTCAGAGCTGCAGCTCTGCACTCAAAGTCCCCCAGTTTGAATCTCACTTCAAGATACTATCTTAAATGACCCAACTGTGAAAATGAGTAAATAATACAACTATGCAATTTAGTGTACAAATCAACATTGTAAGGTGACTTGGACATAGCAGAAAAGTGTCTGCTATGTTAATAAAGGGAGGTGTGAGCAGCATTTAGTTGTTCACTACACATTTAATTTTTGTGTACTTTTTAGGCTGACCAGCTGACAGAAGAGCAGATCGCTGGTGAGTAATTAGAAATATTTTGCATTTGAGACTATTATAGATGTTTTGCACTGATTTTTTTTTTTCCCTCAGATTTGTTAGTGTAAGCATGTAGATCTTGTAACATTTTAATGTAAAATACATTTGCTTCTTGTGGGTAACAGTCATGAGTTTTTTCAGTGGTAGCTTTAATACAAGTCACATGTAACACATGGTGAGATCATCAGCATATGCACTTGAGTGATAATGAGGTATTTTCCCTTTCTCTTTCTCTTGTGTATTCAGAGTTTAAGGAGGCATTCTCACTCTTTGACAAGGATGGTGATGGCACCATCACCACCAAAGAGCTGGGAACTGTCATGCGCTCCCTGGGCCAGAACCCTACAGAGGCAGAGCTGCAGGACATGATCAACGAGGTTGATGCTGACGGTGAGAGATATGGGGAAAATATCAATGGTGGCAATGCCTGGCCTCTGGGGGCAGACACGTAGCTCCCCAAGGGGTCTAGGAGAAATAAGATTAGAATCTAGAACATTGTGCAGGACCTGCTCAAGACTAAAACTATCTTTCTGGCACACAGGGAATGGGACCATTGACTTTCCCGAGTTCCTGACTATGATGGCAAGGAAGATGAAGGACACAGACAGTGAGGAGGAGATCAGAGAGGCATTCAGGGTCTTTGACAAGGTGAGCCATGGAAAATGAGGACCAACATGATGGCTGTTTAAAAGTTTTATCACCAAATAGACTTCAGATTTCCATATCATAAGAAGTGGCTCATTATCATTTCTAATTTTTTTGTCTAACATCCTCATTTTTATAGTTATGCATTTTTGCATGGAGCAGTTCAGGTTTTGTATCTCTGTGAAGGTGTATTAAAGTTCCACTAAGAGTCTTCCTTTAGGAAAATATTTGTTTTGCTAACTGGTCTGTCAATATTTTTTATTATTGCAAAACCAGAAAACAAATCTTTTTGCATTGCAAGGCTTCTAAACTGGAAATGTGGCAGAAACAGTCATGTAATTGTTTTTGACTATAAGACCTTAGCAGTTTTAAATTAAGTAATACATCTTGTAAAGAAAGAAAGCTGATATCCTTTAGGGGGAAAGATTACAGAAAACACTTTTAGATAGTACTTTTTATTATAGACTGTGAGTTTTTGCCTAAATATGTTTCATTCTCAGGATGGAAATGGCTACATCAGTGCTGCAGAGCTGCGTCATGTGATGACAAACCTTGGGGAGAAGCTGACAGACGAGGAGGTGGATGAAATGATTCGGGAGGCTGATATTGATGGAGATGGGCAGGTCAACTATGAAGGTCAGATTTTATACATTCTTTTTTTTTTGTGGAAAACGAGGCCAAGATAGTGCAGTGCTTTGCTTCTTTTTGCAGTTTAGAAGCTGGTGAGAATATGTTGTGCAGGAGCTTTAATAATGTAGACAGTGACTGGATAGTTAGGATATTAATAGAGAACACAGTGAGAGGCAGTTTCCAGTGGAGTTAAGGTAGAAACTGGGGCTAGTAATGAACGGTCCTAACCGTGTAAGTGATTTGGGAACTTTGAGCCTTGTTGAAACTCTAGCCCTGACATCCAGAGGAGATAGTATGTAACATTTTTCTTTTAATATAAACATTCACATTGTTTAAGGCAACTTAGTTTTGCACTAATAGTACACAAATGGGTTTTGTGTAACAATATAGTCACATTGTGTGAAATACTGTGTTGTACAGCAGAGTGTGGTTAAAAAAAAAAAGATTGATAGACACAGCTGTCTACATGTGTTGCTTAAACAATGGTTGCTACCGGGGGTAACTAATGAAGATCATTCTGCTTCTAATGATGGGACACACATGACACTGATATTGTTCAGTTATAAAGTCTGAATTCTGCTATTAACCCATTGCTGTGGTTGATTTCTTCTACAGAGTTTGTACAGATGATGACAGCAAAATAAAATGACCCAAAGGACTGTGCTGGACCAAACAGCACAGTAACGTGTATTTTAGCACACAACAAGCGTTCAGATCCTGCCTTGACTTTTTTTTTTCTTTGCATATGGTAATTTCTGACATTTTCCATGATTTGGTGTTTATATGCCTTTGTTTACCTTGCAGCAAATAACATTTACATATGATGAAATTAAAGGATAGGAAAACAAGAAAACATTTCCCAAATTTACTGAAACTGTAACAATAACACAGCATGCATGTTTCTCTGTGAATAGAATTCCACTTGCCATATTGCCGACTGGTTTTGTGTTGCAAGCTTTTTTTTAATGCGTCATTGTGGTGCAGCCTCTGGTTGAACAATGCTCTGCTCTCAGCACTGCAAGGTGGCAAAGAACCTCTGTGTGACATCACAAGGAATTAAATCAACAAAATGGTCAGTACCCTGATCTCCCATACATTCCACATCATTATCTTCCAGTGCATTTTCATTCCAGGAACCTGTTTTTCTGACCAGATGTTGCAGAGCTTTAAATTTGCAATTCATTTTTGACAATAATCTAGATTAAATTTTGTGATGTGAGGCAATATGGCTATTATATTCACTACAGTTTAAATGGATGGAAGCAGGTGCCTTTCTTGATGTCAGCCAATTCATGGGTGGTCCCCCCCCCATTCCCTCTCTCCCCTCCCCACTGAGCCAGTGGCACTGTCAAGCATAGCTGCAACTGGTATTTTCTTTGCTCTAAAATATGGAACATGCAACTGCTACCATTTGTTTGAATAGCAGTTTAGATTTCCATAGAAATGCTGGTTCTTGCTGTGTCTAACAGTGTAAACTGATCTGAGTTCAGTGAAATGGCAGATGGTACAGGTCTGTGTTTCCAAAGGGAATTATGTACAACCCTGTTGTGGTTCTTTCTGCACAGTTTACTGCTGACACACTCCTACAGGGTGGCAGAACATCTCCTCTGTGGAATCTCCAAGCTGCTTCAGTTGTTTGAAATAAATCAGATAAGCTGTTTATTGTGATCAAGAAAGTAGTGAGAAGCTTTAAAAAAAAATGGTGGGGTTTCATATTATGTATTTTTGTGGTGCATCTAAAACAAATACCTACAGTTCCTGCCTGCAAAGATGAACATGTACTCTTGTATTTAAGGTTTTAATAGTGCGGCACTATCTGAATGCACTTAATTCTTATTTTGAAGGGGAAGGCAACTTTGGAAAATGTCTTTCTGATCTTTTGACCAGTTTAAATCAGCACAAACATAATACTTTACAGAGGTTCCCAGCATGTGTGTGTACAGCAGTGTTCAGATTTCTAGAGGCTGTATTTTTCTTGCAAAATTGATTGGCTGCCTACATTTTTTCCCCGTTTTTTTTCCTTAATGTTTTTAAATGTTGTGAGCATGTTTTTTTTGGTTGTGACAATTTGTCTCAGTTTGAGATGCAGCTGATGGGGTTTTTTATTTTATTTTTTTAATTACTGCTCATGTCATAAGAGCAAGGGAGGCCATGCATTCCATTGAAGAGCTGATTTATCTTGCTAATAAACTCTTGGTGTTTCTAAAATGGTGTTTCTATGTTTTCTTATACTATATTGAAATTATATTTTAAATGATTTCCTAATGGGTTTTACATGGTTGTTGGGTTAAACCTAAAATAATGGTGCAGTGAAGAAGTTACTCCTCAGGTTGGTCTATAGTGATACTTCCAGTGCTTAGTTAAGTACTGGTAGACTGTTGTTGGGATGGACTGACTTGACATCTGCAAGTTTGGCCTTTGAAATGTCTTCTTTCAGAGGGTTTCGGTGGAGTTCTTTAAAAAAATAAATAAATAATGCTGGTTTTCCTAAACTATAGATTGCAGTTTTTTCCTCACCTTTCAGCCTGGTGCAACTTATACTCCAGTGTAACATATATAATAAAGTATGCTACTGTTATTTCAAGTACTGATATGCCAGTAATGTTTTATTTTTAATAAAAATGTGAAAGTTTCTGAATGAAGTTGTATGTCCATCTGAGTGTACACTGCAAATTTTTTAAAATCCATTTACAGGGAGTGGTTATGAATACTAATACATGCATGGTTTAGCAAACCAATCCAGTGCATTGTGGTCCTACTGGTAAAAAACCTGCTATGTGCACCTTATATTCTAGTGTGGCTTAAATGTGTGTTTTTTTTGGTCATGTGTATTTTTAGGGCATGTGACTATACAAAGTCAAATTAACCATATCTTACATTCAAAGCACTAAAACCAGTCAGTGAAAACAGTGACCGGAGCAGTCAGGGGGCCCACTGGATATTCCTTCTGGTCAGTAAATGATTTTCAGTGGGTCAGTTGCAGATCAGTTGAAGTGTTGCAGATCTCACTTTGGCAATGCTTACCTTGGGCATTCCAGCAGGGTCATCAGAAGGGGAAGAATACCTGCTGAATGGTTGGTACACAATCAGACACAGAGGCATATGTAATTTGGTGATATGTAATGTGGCTGAATAACTAAACTAGTTTGTATATAAACTTCACAGTAAGTAGTAGCAACCAAATTGCCTTTTTCTAGTTTAATGAACCTGACAATGCAAAAACCTCACTTAGAGTCAGCAGTACCCTTGTCAAGTTTGTGACTTGAAAAACAAAGTACAAACAAATCATCAGACAATTTTTACTGAGTACAGAACTGAAAGAAGTGCTGGCTTTCTATTTAATCTATAAATGCAGACTTAAGGCCTATGACAATTGTGGTGCTGCTGCCAATGTCTCTGATTAATGTACCAACCATTCAGCAGCTATTCTTCCCCTTCTGCTGACCCTGCTGGAATGCCCAAGGTAAGCATTGCCAAAGTGAGATCTGTAATGTGGCTCAATAACTAAACTAGTTTGTATATAAACTTCATCCAGCCCTCATCAAGCCTATTAAATCTAACTTGTTTCACGAATAACACATGATTTGTCTAACGGCGACTTACATAAACCATGTGCGGGAAAAGGGAATGTACAGGTGAAATATCTTACCTGTACCGCAAATATAAACGCATCACAGATGTGACGTAAATGAAATATGGTGTCGCCAAACAAACTCCCGAGTCTATCGCAGCCAATGCAAACAGTGAACAAATCGCGTACCTTTTGAGTGACAGTGGATGCAGCCATTGGGATTTCTTTGAATTTCTAATCCTTTCCTGTCATGGTGTCGGTATAATCTATGAACTACGGGTCCACTTCCTGCTCTACTGAGCCCCTTATTTGCCTCGCTCGTTATTCCTGCTTTTTCCCCAAGTAACGTGTTTAAAAATAGCGGTTCATCTTATATGGTGCCGGTTAAACTTCGAAAAAGCAGCAGATTGACACACGTGACCACATGCAGACGAGCACCCGTTTAATTATTATGCCCTTAAACATGTGGGCAGATCCTCGCGCTCGAACGCTCACTGCTATTGGCGCAGACCGTAGGGCGGGCGTGGACGCTCGAGGCCAATCGCGAGTTCCTCGGGACGGACGGTGGGACCAACTGAACACCACAAGGGGTTAAAAAGGCAACTCGGGCCGCTTTGCTCTCACGGTCTGTAAGCATAAAGAAAGGGCTGAAGGGAGCGGAGGGCGAAACATAACGGTTCGCACGCTAGCAGTAGGGCTACGACACCAGGGCGGTCGAAACCGTCCTGTACGAGCGGCGCCGTCGGACGCGCTTGCCTTCTGCCTTCGAGGCCGCGAGACGCGAATTTAACTGCGGTGGGAGCACGGAAGGAAGAAGGTAAAGTGTGCGTGGCGCTCCTACGGGTTTAGTGTTTGGCAGCGCTTCAGTGATGGTGCTTATGGGTCTGCAGGCTGACGGTGAGCCGAGTTTCTGCGGAGTCACCAGCTCGTGAACTTGAACCTTGGCTGACGTGCACGCGCGCGTGCTGGCATGGCTGCTTCTGTGCGTTGCTACGGTAAACGGTGTGTCCGGTGGGGTCAAAGGGTACGCTGATCAGTTGTGACCTGACGGCTGACCAGCTAACTAATCCCAGGTGCGGTTAGCTGGCACGTTGAACCGTCCCCTGGTGAGTTCGTTTCTAACACGGAGTGTGTGTCAGTGCTCGGTGCGCACCCGACAACCCGGGCGGGGCCACTACAACACGAGCGGGACCCCTAGTTGCGGGATCCGCATGGTCGCGGACAGCCCCCGTCGACAGCAGCACTTTACTCTTATTTGTGCATCTATTTTTACCCGCTTCCGGTAAATCTTGCCTTCCTTATTAAGAAGCTGAGAAAGGTTGGTGTTGAATCAGCACTGGGTCCAGTCCT
The DNA here is from genome assembly GCA_018136845.1 of Heterotis niloticus. Taxonomy (NCBI): domain Eukaryota; kingdom Metazoa; phylum Chordata; class Actinopteri; order Osteoglossiformes; family Osteoglossidae; genus Heterotis; species Heterotis niloticus. Next base: position 16,141,694 of record CM030888.1, on the reverse strand, counting down.
GAACCCCACATGCACACCCCTGTCAGTGTGCTGGCAGTGTGCTTGTGCTGAACACTGCTGTGTTTGTGCACAACAGCACATTTACACACAGACTGCAACACAGTGTTTTCTCTGTCCCTCTTGACTTCTCATCCAGAACAGTATTACACATAAGCTGTTGTGAAAACAGTGCAAAATGAATGCCTGTTTATGCAAATATGAAGGCTGCTCTTCAACCTGATTTCCCCCCCTCCAATTTTTCTTACTGTAATTCAAAGAAAAGTTCCTTGATCTGCAGTACTGTAGTGGACACTTTCAGTTGCCTAGGGGACTCACTTGACCACCATGCCTCCTGGTGCCCATGCTCAGCAGAGACAGATGGGGATTTTCAGGCAGAATAGAGTCTTCAACTTAGTTTGGGCTGGAAATCTTTTCATAACTTGGTTTACTAAATTTAATGATTTCATTACTATTAAATGCTTAAAGTATGTTCTTTGACATTCTGGAGCACAGTAAGCCTGCACTGAGTCTCCTGGAAATGGTATGAGACAGAATACTGTGGGATAAGATTTTAGTCATGTGGAACTTTTTTTTTTTTTTTTTTAAACTTTACCGTTAATCATCTGGCTTGTTTCATTTTTGCCATGTCTCTAAAATCAGTATAAATACAATAATTGTATAATTGTGATGTAGTTAATATGCAGTATAGGTTATGTAAAAGTGTTTGTGTTGGGGGATGGCATGGTAAATACTGTCAACCTTGAATTATACTAGTTGGCACTATTTTTTTCTTTTAATTAAAAAAGACTGGATCAAACTTACACTTGATACTGAATGGTAACTGATGTATCCTGTGAACATGGAACATTTGTCATGAAAACTTGATTGTGAAAATGGAAGTACATTGAAATAATGTTGCTTCATCCACCTGGTGTTTGAGTGCTCTCTACTGCCAACTAAGTGGCCTGAGATGGGAACACAGGTGATGTTAACCTGGTAGCAGATTTTTTTTTTTTTTTTTTTTTTTTTTTTTGCTGAGGAAAGCATGGCAATTACATTGTGGATACTTTCTGTCTTGCCCTCATAAAATTGGACATAAATGTAAAGTGTTTGTATAACACTAAGGTTGTGAAAATTACTCAGACCCTATTATACAGGGACCAAGTGAATTTCTAAACTTTTGCTATAAGATCCTTAATTACATGGCAGATGAAATGTAGTGAAAATGAGACTTGACCTTTCCCTGGGGAACATTTTGTTGTGTTGTATTTAGACTCTTGCTGGGCTTTGAGGTTTCCTGGCACCAGATACTGGAACTCTGAGAATAGGGGGCCTGTTACCAGTCAGCAAAGGCTTTTTCTTTGGCTGTGTTCATGATGAGTCCATGTTTTCTGGTGATGGGGAGCAGTATAATACACCTGTATAGGAAGACACATGGTAGCAAGTGAAACCCCTTCCTTGAAATAGTATGAACTTTGTGTTTGCACAGTGAGCCATACAATGCTAGGACAATCTCTGTATGAGAACTTGTTGAAAGCCAATACTTTGATTTGCTAGTTTGTGGCCCTTTGTTTCTGGTTGAACAGCTAAATAGAAAAAGGGCATCACTGAGAACTTTGCCCTTGATTTTGTTAACTTTGTTCAGGCACCTCCAGCAACTTAACATGTCTGGTTGCTTTGTGATCATGGGAAATGTGCTTGGTGCTCATATCTGCACCTCTAGGGGTAACTGCAAAAGTAATGGAATAATGCATCACAAGTGAAAACAGGTATTGAATTATTCATCATTGCTGAACTGGGCTGGGAATGTTGTCCTTTACTTTGGCTGTTGGGCTTTCTGCCCTTGAGCCTTACGTGTGTGTGTGTGTGTGTGTGTGTGTGTGTGTGTGTGTGTGTGTGTCCATGTGACAGTGCACACAATGGGTTGGAAGGTTCCAGTTTCTCCTTATAGTCAGTTTGGCATGCAGCTTTCCTTTTTGTATCTTACATGTAATTTCTGAAAAATGACTTCTGAGGGGTGTAACCAGCAGGATCTAAGTTTTACTGGCTTTTTAGGTACTTGCCTGTTCCTGAGTTTGTGGAGAAAAGGAATTTGGCAGCAGTACTCCATGGATGTTGTCTGTATAATTGTGAACGAGTGCACTGAACAAGACAAGAAGTCTCCACACTGCCATTAGTCTTTATTGTTGCAGCTAAAAAGGGTGAGGCACTTGTTTTTTGCAGAATTATAGGGATGTCTTGTACCATAATGTTTTTTGACACCAGTGAGAAGATATTTGTAGCTGGAGTATCCTGAAGATTTACTTCCAGTGTAAAATCTGTAAAATGGTTCATTTGATTTAAATAAGAATGACTTTTGGATACCAAAACTGTTGTGCCACAATTGGGACCCTAGTACTTGGTTGTCTTCATTCTTCAGGAGATTTTTTATTTATTTATTTTTTTATTTTATTTATTTTTTTTTTTTTGGGTCAATATTAGCTCTTTATTGTAGGGACCCCAAATAGCACTGGTAGCTCCTGTTTGGGTGGCTGTCACTGTCAGTCACTTTTCAAGCTATAACCATGTGATTGCTTTGTAGTACCACTGCTGTTTCTTCAGTTCTTCTGCTGGAGTCACAATGGCAAATGTCTACCTGCTGCACACAAATGTAAAATATTGCAATAAAGGTGTACAACTGTTCTGTTTACATTGGACAAAGGGCTCTTGGTCTCAGGTTTAACCTTGCCACTGCTGTGATGTCACTTAACTGTTACTCCTCACTCCTGATATTTGCAATGACTGTTGCCTGTTGTGATGCTGAATGGATACCTGTGGCCATGACCCTGGATGCATGCCCCTTAGCAGCAATATCAGTTTGTTGTAGTGCTTTATCTGAGGTACACTTCCAACCGGCATGTAGCCAGTGCCAGCAAGGTCAGTGAAATGCGTAGAAGGTAAATGACACCCATGTTTGAATAGTGTAGTGGGCTACAGTGTAAACACTTGTGCCCAACTGTACTTTGCCCACTGCATGAAAGGAATGCTACGTGGAGAGCTTTTGTGCAAGGCAGACAGATGGGCTGTTCAAATGTAGGGATCTGTGTTAGACTGGATCAGTGTCCCAGCATTTGACTCTTCAGTCTCGACCAACTGCCTGTCAAAGTGGGATAGTGCTTCAAACAAGCAAGGGTTGCTGGGGTGTGTTACCTTCAGAGGGAGCTTGCAAACGAAGTAGTTCAGCTCCAGAAATGACAAGAAAATTGACATAAGGGTTTATTTGTCCATTAAGATAAATTAGCAATTCAAATATGTGCTTCAGCTGTACAGATTTAATCCTCCCTTCCCCCCTAACTTCATGAAAACAGGAAAAGAAACAGTTCTGGACTTGTAACCTCAAGACCTGTGTGTATATACTGTTTTAATGGCTTAATTTTTGGGGGAGGTCAGCAAGCTCAGTGAAATGTTAGCCATTACAGCTGGATTACTTGGAATTGATCTGGTATATTTCATGTTTGCTGTGAAAACAATTTTATTAACTGTTACAATATCAGAAATTTGTCCTTTCAACTTTCCTTGCTACCCCATCTTTTGCTTTTCTATCCCATTTGCTTTCCTGCTCACTATTCTTATCTGAGTTTCAACTTAAAACCCCTTCTGCTGTCCTTGTCCCATGCTTCTCCCCAACTATGCATCATTTTACTGCATCTTTCATTATTTTTACTCATGGCTGGTTCTTTGTCTACAGGCCATGCTGCTCCAGGCAGGTGTTCTACGGGCAAGTCTGGGCCTGCTGCCTGTTCGGAGGGCTCGATGGCCATGCCGCTGGGCACATGCATCTGCCCAAAATCTGGAACACAAACCTATCAAGAAAGTGATGGTGGCTAACAGAGGTATGTCTTCCCAAGAACTTTTTTGACCTATTCTGTTGCACTGAACAGCAGTGAAGTTCAGTAAATGGCATGCTTGACAGCCCTGCAGGGGGCACTGTTGCATCCTGCTGCAAAACCAATGTGTAGACTCTACTATCTGTAGCACTTCTACCTCTAGTCTGAATGTGACTTGCTGTATTGTGGACAGGTGTTCCTCACTTCAGGTTGCAACATTAGACTATCTAAGTGTTGCTACACATCTACTATGCATCACTGTAAATCAGGCTGCAGCTGAGCCATGCAGTGACACGTCTCAATATAATACTGTAATTGGTGTTTATAGTCTCTTGTGTTCAGACATTTGCAAAATGAGGGTTCTTTATGCAGGACTGTAAAACCTTTAAGGGGTCCGTTGGTCTGTAAAACATGTTTTCTTACTGTCACAGCCTTGTCAAGTTATAACCTCTGTTTCCTCAATTCCCCCCCACTCTCCTCTGTTCATTCTTTTACCTATCCTTATGCTTCAGATTTCTGTCCTTACACTTAATTTTCCATTTCAGTGTGACACATTAGTGTGCATTGATCTCTTTGGGTAATTCCTTCATTTTGCTACACATCTGAATTATCTACATAATCATTTTGGAGCATGTGAATTTAGATTCAGTCTGTTCAAAATGTCAATTTTGTAATGCTGTAGCATAAATATTCAGTATAATTACTAAGTCAGTGGAATGTGCCTGCAAAATATTTCTCACAGGGCTCACAGAACTGTAATTGGTATAAGATGTTTGGAAATTACTGTACATACTGTCACCTCTCCCTAGGTGAGATCGCTATCCGTGTGTTCCGGGCCTGTACAGAGCTGGGCATCCGTACCGTGGCAGTGTACTCAGAACAGGACACAGGTCAGATGCATCGGCAGAAGGCTGATGAGGCCTACCTGATTGGAAGGGGTCTTCCCCCTGTAGCTGCCTACCTGCATATCCCTGACATTATCAAAGTGGCTAAGGTGAGTGGCTGGCCCTTGCAAGAAATGTTTGTGCTATACACATTGCAATCTAGAGGTAGCCCATTCCAAGTGCTGGTAGTTGAGAGTCCTGGCCATTTAGAGACAAAACAATTACATGTAGGGTCTCCACTTAAAAAGGAATTTGTATAGTTCCTGTCAGTTGTTGGCCTTGTCTTAGTCAACATATCCTTAAAGCCCCCCTTTTTTTTTTTTTTTTTTGGACACCTCCCCCCCCCCCCCCATTGGGGTGGCTTTATGTAACCCATGTGTGCCACAGCTACCTTTTACAAACCTATATTTTACTTCTAAGTATCTGTTCCTCAATCCAGATTCTTTCTTTTGTAACGTAACAATATATACTAACAAAATGTACAATAGCCACAATTATGGTCCTGGCAAAACAAAATTTAAACTTGGTGAGACCAAGTAAAATTATGGAGAAATCTTCATAATGTGCACCTGCAACCTTATTTTGCTGACATGTGAAAATCTGAACCTGTGTATTACATGCAAGTATTGTTCAGGGTCAGTCTCCACTAAACTTGTCTAGTAGCATTTTTTTTTATTTAAAATAAAGTACAAATGATAGAGCACTGTTTGGAAAGATGGTAAGAGATTCAAATACATTTTAATGTTTGTATACTTGTGCTATAAACAGCTGTAAAGTTTTTCTAGCTTGCTGTGTACTGCAGCAGTGATGTTGCAATCAGTGACTCAGCATGCTTGCCTACACACAGCCTAAATTTTGAGTCTTTATTGTATGTGTAGGTTAAACCTAGGCTTAAAAAGAGGGTTGGGTACATAAAAAAAAAAAAAAAAAAAAAAAAAAAAAGGTTTTGTGTTCCCCTCCACTGCAAAGATGGTTGTGGACTAGAACTGGATCTGACTCCAGTATTGTCTTTAACTAGATTCAGTATGTCACTCTTGGGTTTCCTTAAGTAAAAAGTTGGTCCTCAGAGCTGTTAAACTGAGCAGTGAAACAGAAGATTAAATGTTCTGGAGCTGCTAATTTGTCCAATAAAATTGTCACATTATCAGTAAAGGATTCAAAACTGTTATTGGCTATAAAGACAGAATTTCTGAAAACACTCTTAAGAGACCAGCACTGTCTGTTCTCTAGTTACACTATTAAAATGCATTTGCCTCTTTCCCAGTGGACTAGTGCTGCCTTTTTTTTTTTTTTTTTTTTTTTGGTGTAGTAGCTAAAAGGCGGGTCTGCCAAGTAAGCAGCACGACTCCGGCTGTTTGCAGGAAGTGAGCGTTCCCATCAATCACACAAAGCTGTTTCTGTGCAGTCAGCTGCCCAGTTGAATGTGTGGTCCACTGCAAGCTGGCTGTGCACTGCTACAGCACACATGCATGCAAATGCACACACATGCCTTGAGTGCTCCAACTTTTGTTGGTTGGTTGTAAATGTCACCATTGTTAGTGCAGAATTGAGCTTTTCAGATATTATCTGGGATGTTTCTTGTTTACTCCTGCAGTCTTGCTGAAGGTGTTTTGTCAGCACTTCAGACTATTCATAGTGATAACATCACTGTTCCTTAGTGGTGTTAGAGATGAGCACTGCAACTCATGCTTACCACTTTTGAGCAGGGGATTGACTCATTTAGGTTTCGGCTTGGTCATTTGAGCTTTAAAAACAGTGCAAATTCCAACACCTTTTTTCAGATGCTTTGATTCTCAATTCTTTTCATGCTTTTTGGTCATCCTTTGACAAATACTCATAACCTCTTTGTCATCTTTCTGCAGGAGAACAATGTTGATGCCATTCACCCTGGCTATGGGTTCCTGTCAGAGCGTGCAGACTTTGCACAGGCCTGTGCCGATGCAGGAGTCCGTTTCGTTGGCCCCCCACCTGAAATAGTGCACAAGATGGGAGACAAGGTGGAGGCCCGGGCCATAGCCATCCGTGCAGGTGTGAGACTATTGCAACCTTTTTGTTTAACACCACCTGCAGTTAGGGCTGGTTGTTGATACCAGAATCCTATTGTATCAGCCAATTATTGGCATTAGACAGATGCTTGGATTTGACCAGTAATTAAAACATACTTGGTAATGCAATCTTTTTGTTCCAGATAAAAAGGTCCATTGACATTGGACTATAGGACAAAAATGTCAAAAAATGAGTGGCTTGTTTTGGCAGTGAGTAAATTGTTCAACTTTCAATGTGGTTAATGAAGACACAATTTCCTGTGATAACACAGAAATGCTTTCATTAAAACATGCCCCTCAGGCTAAAAAAAGAAATGATGCACTTAAATCCACTTTAGTTTTCTTTCATTTCATCTTTTTAGCATTTTTTAAATTTTCATTATTTCAATTAGATTTTTTTCCCTGTCAAGTTAATTTGTAGCTTGCAAGACCATTTCCTATTAAATGATCAGGTAGCCAGGCAAATGTGGTTCTGCAGATTGTTTGTTTAATGACTACATGGTCTGAAACAAATGTTACACAATTAAATTTGTAGTTATCAGCTGAGTACATAGAAATGATTGGATATTGACCCAGAAGTCTTACATCATGCATGTCTACCTGTATGACATGCACCTTCAAGTGTAGCTATGTCATATACTGGTGTTATCCAAGTCTTGCACATTGTGTAGTTCTACTGCTCAGCAGTCTGTCTGAGCCCAGGTTGCATGGCTTATCAGCTGGCCCTGCTGTGGGTCACCAAAGCTTGTTTTACCTTTTTATAAAGGTACAAAAGTTTCTAGCATGTGTGTCCATGCACATACAAGTATGCAAACACATGAGGGAGAAATGCAGCATACCACCTGGTGAATTTTCCTTCTGGGGGCTGTTTCAGGAGTCCCTGTGGTCCCAGGAACAGATGCCCCAATTGCCTGCCTGCAGGAGGCCCAGGAGTTTGCAAACACTTATGGCTTCCCCATCATTTTCAAGGCCGCTTATGGGGGTGGTGGCCGAGGAATGCGGGTGGTAAAGGAGTATGAGGTAAGCTACTGGGTGTTATGAACTGGACATGCCATTAATCCCTGGTAAGATGTAAATAAGGCCCAGTAGGGCAGTGTTGGCATGCCTCAGCAGTGTTATAAAGCAGATTGAACATCTGGCATTCTTGTAATTTTCTCTTATTAAAGAGAATGTATGTTTGCATTCAGATTTGACAATATGAATCCTTGACTTATGTTGAAGTCTTAATTTGTGAAAAGCAGCAAACACCCCCCCCCCCCCTTCTCCCAGCTAGAGTAAGTTTCTGCATAGATTCTACTTGTTACACCAGAGCATGGATCATTATGCGCTCATTAAACAGCTAATGAAAGGAAAAGGATTACAAAATTAGCAGTGGGTTAACATGGGGATGAGGCCTGGCTGAAGGATGATTCTGAATGGGTAATTGTGCTGGGAAAGGTCTGATTGGGTCATTTGACTACCTTCTACAGGAGCTTGAGGAGAATTACCAGCGGGCATACTCTGAGGCACTGGCTGCCTTTGGCAACGGAGCACTCTTTGTGGAAAAGTTCATTGAGAAGCCCCGGCACATCGAGGTTCAGATTCTTGGTAAGTGTATGTCAAAGTACGTTAGTGTGTTCTCCTCCTTTCTTTCCTCCCACCCCACTGTGGGATTGGTCTCTCACCCAGCTGCCCTTGGGTTTTTTGTTACAAGATAAATTTCCTGGATAGATTAAAAACTGAAAAGCTTTTCATATCTGTAATCAAGGCATATACAAACTGATAAATGATAAATTCCAATGGACTTCAGAGAAACATTAGGAGAATGTGGCCTTTAAAGGTTCTTGGAGCTTGAGTTTACATTCATATAGAATCACATTGCTCTCAACTCAGTGCTTCAGTGGCTAAATACATTTACACATGTATAGGGGACACTGGGTCCTCAATCCTATCAACACAAGTAGGTATGAAGGACCATTTTAACTTCAAGGTGACTTCTACCAAGTTGCAGTTAATATAAGCACTTTAAAAGGTCCTACTTTGAGGCAAAAAGTATAATAAGCAGTCCTCTGACTATATGCATTTTGCTTCCAACTAATAGGATGTAGAAATGCAGGTGTCTTTCACTCAACACACATTTTAGAAAATGGTAAAATAGCAATTTCTTCAAAAACTGCTTTGCAAGCAGCATATAATAAACAGTGTAAATACTTACAGAATGTATATGTGCATAGAAATGGAAGTAACAGGGTTTAGCATGGGTATATGGGTAATGTATCGGTGAGATTTGTGTTTGAGAGGCTTTATACCTGTGAGTGGTTAACTGGTTTGTTATCTCAGGTGACAAGTATGGCAATGTGATTCATCTGTATGAGCGTGACTGCTCCATCCAAAGGAGACATCAGAAAGTGGTTGAGATTGCCCCAGCTGCTCAGCTTGATCCCCACCTACGGGACAGACTAACAGCTGACTCGGTCAACCTGGCCAAACAGGTACAATAGCCAAGCACTTGAAGATGGCATTGATCTGCTTAAATGTGCTTTTTTTTTTTTTTTAAATTTATCTCCCCCCCCCCAGACACTAAGCTTCAGTAATGTATGACACAAATCAGCTAAGGTCTGGGTTTCTAACTCCCCACTGCCCCAGTGATGGGTTTTGTGTTTGAGGTTGACTCTTTACTGATTTGTTGTTTTAACCTTAAATTAGGCCCATTGTCTCATAGCTAACTAAGGATATTGATCAGTGTGATGTAAAGGTTTGGTTAAGAATGGTGAACAGATACTAACAGTGGGCATCAGCAGAAGAATCCAAGGGCTGATCCAAATTTTTATTTTTTAATTGGTATAAAGTTTTAGCACTTGTCTACAACACAGGTGACAGAACTGTCATGTGGGTTGGACATTTGCATCATGCATAAATTTTCCTTAATGATCTCCCTAGACTGTGTGGGGAAGTAAGCTGTAATTTTGAGTTCCTGTAGTTTAACCTCTGCCTCAATGCAGCCTCTATTTCCACATCCCTGTTTCCAAAATAAGCTTTGGATCATCCTTCCCCAGCACACAGTTTATGCCAGACATGGTCTTTGTGTACAGTCTGATCACTGGCAACACCTGCCTTTAAATGGTGACTTATAAAGGCCCAACAGCTGTCTAATTCCAGGAAGATGGCACTCAGCAATTAAATTATCAAGTGCCACTTTGTTTCTCATAATGCACTAAACTTGTTTTTGTTGCTCAGATAATTGGGGGGGGAGTTCTATTGGGGCATTGAAGATCACATGAGATCTTGGACCTGGTACTGTTTTGGGAAAATGTATGTACAGCTCTCAGAATTCTTTAACTACAATTTGAAGAGGCTCACAGTGTAAAGTAACATCATACAAAATACTCATTTTGATCCAGTTTTATCAAGACTGTCACTCTGTTTAGCAGATGCTTTTCTTCAACATGTACATCAGCAAAGAGCTTTAGATGTGCACAGGATAATCAAAGTACAGCTTGTTATCCTACCTTTTTACTGGTTCACATCCTTCAAGTAGCAGTAGCTGCCTATAGAAGTGATGCTCAAATAGTAAATGCATAGATAATCTTGGTAGATGATCCTGCACTGATTTATGTAGCTATGAGATCAGGAGAGAAATGAGGCTGAGATGAAGTTTCAGTTCATTCTTGAATGCTGGGAGGAATTTGACAGCAAGGGACAGAGGGTGCTCATTTCACTATGTCAGACAAAAAGCTAAGAATTGACAAGCTTTGAATGTTAAAATACATGTGATTTTCAACTAGTGTATAACCAAAAGTGAAGCATAATGCTTACTGCAGTGTAGGGAGTGGTCAGATTCTTTGATCTTGTAGACTGTAACAAATGTGAAATGGTCAGCTATACAAACCCAGTGGCATGAGATGAGCACAGCTGCATGGGAAGCTGTTCTGACTGGACATAAATGGCATCTTCAAATAAGATTTATTCAGCTAAGAATGCTAGTGTCAAGGTTAAGTGCTTAAGTGGGAGCCTAGTAAATACTGTGATTTCTTTACAGTGAGATCTGTTGGTACTTTAATGTTGAACTAATGTTTTACCTTAACCATGGAACTGCATTTTATTAATATGCAACCAGTTTACTGGTGGTGGTTGCTATCTGAATTTGTATCTTAACAAACTGAGCTGTCTGGTCTAAGAACATCTTGACTCCTACATATGAAATGTAGGAACACAAGAGCAAGGAGAAGACATGTTAAATTTTAAAATTGCCTTTAGGATATTGATGGAGAATCAAACTAGCTAATCTTTAACATTACAAATTGGGGGAAATTTGTCCTCTAGGTGGTGCTCTTCATGTAATTTGCAAAGTGCAGCATGGCAGTGTTGTACAATTTCTGATAGCTGTGTGCAGTAATACTTTTCCTGCCACTTAACCATAGAACAGCTCTGTTTGGGGGTAGGTGGAAAGGTCTGTATGCTGAGGTGTCTTCATGTGGTCTAGGCAGTATTTTTGTCAACTTGCAGTTGACACTTCAATACTGCCTGTAGTAGTAGTGCAAGCAGGGTCCTGTAATCAAGTAGGAAGCAGACTCTATATGTATATCCCTCCTTCCAGAACAGTAACTGTTTTAAAACCTTGGAAAAGATGCACCAGTGCAGAGCTGGTTTTCCCTTAAAGGAGTATGTAATGTGCTGTATGACAGATTGTGCACAAAGGGTGCAAGAACAGTATAGGTAGCACCCAGAAATGACTTTTTTTTTTTTTTTTTTTTTTGTGGGGGGGGTGGAGAGGTGATTGCAGCAAATGCTCAGTTAAATTTATATCATGTCACATTCATTTAGCTTTAAAATACTTTGAAGAAAATCAGTGTAAAGCAGCTTGCAGTAATATACCAGTTTATACAGAATTTTGCCTTAGTAGTTGAGTAAGTGGTTAGACCAAGAGTACTACAGGAGGTGGGATTCAAGCCCAGAAATTAGTCTCTACCACTATACATCCTACAGAGTGGCTGAGTTGCATTAATAGGAAGTGATTTTTTTTTTTTTTTTTTTTTTTTTTTTTTTTAAATTAAGACCCATGACTGAATTGCAGCTTGGTGCCTGTCAAGTAGGACTACTAGATAGTCATTTGATAGTTCCTTCATGACAATTTTCCAGTTTTAGCTGTTTAATTTCCACTGTCATACAGTACATTACATACTCCTTTAAGGAAAAAACACTACATTTGGGGAAGGGCTCACCATTAACTTGTTTCAAAGCTGTAATTTTCACTTTTTGTGCTTAAACTAGTGTTCTGCTTTAGTTGGATGCTCTTACCACTATTTGAAAGTTGCGTATAAACATGTCTGTACCCCTTCATACTGCTACTGTGGTAAGTGATTATAAATTGAGGGCCCAATGACTAGACAGGTGAATTATACTAGTGAGCTGTGAAACCTTATGGGCCAATGCTGGGCACAATCTTTAGCAACAGTCCATGTTGAAGTAGACTTCACCCTTGAGGCAACAGCTGTGGTCAGGCAGAATTCTGATCCTTTATTGGTCAGGTTCTACATACAGAACTCCTAGAGCCCTGTAGGCCATTGCCTGCACATTGTTTGTTCCCAGTTATTACTTGAAAATGAGGTTCAGTAGCAGAACATACTCAACACAACCTCAACTTCTGTCCTGGTGTTTAGCTCATTGTCTTGGTCACATTTCTGCTCTGCTGATTCCATCTTAATTTGTGAAACACTTTCTAGCAGGGAGAGGATGTGAGGTGCAGGGCATAGGTGGGTGAGATGATCCTGTGTGTGTAAAGCTGGTTGTTGGAACATCCCTGGCTCAATGACTCAATGATCCCTCCTGCTGTGCTACAGAAAGTCTGTATTGCATGGTCTTATAACCCCCTAACTCTTCCCTGCCCATGTAGCTCTGCAGCAGGTGTCAAATGATCAGGAACTTCCAGTGCCTGCCATTCATTTCTGGCCATGCCTTTCTGTTCAGCAGATGCTGTTATCCATATGACCACATGCCATACTGTCAAATTTCTGTTGAAACAGTGACAAATACCTGCACTGTTGGAACTATTGACCTTATACTGACTGGCACAAGTGTTCTTATCCACAGTGACAGAGCTGCTGCAGTATGTTCATGCGCGCACACACACACCCCAACACTTACCAGTTGTACACACATTTGTACACATCCTATATGCTCCCAGCCTTCTTCATTTGTGCCTTAATGAAGTGATTGGAAATGTGACTGGCCCAAAGTGCACCACCTTTCACCCACCATTGGATTAATTCAGCATACAGTGCTGCTTTCTTACACATGTGAACTTGTCCTTGGGTTTAACCCCCATCATGCAGCTGGTGTACTGTTTGTGCAACCTGCCTTGAGACCTCCTGCACAAACATCAATCTCCTCATTCCACTGGCCTGCATTCATCCATCTTCTGCCTGCCCCTCTTCCTCTGTGCTGTGAAATCTCATCTGTTGAGCCAAACTTAATGCTTGTGTCACCCCAGGGAATTGAGAAACATGGTGTGATGCAACTAGTGGAGGCATTGCAGCCTTTCACCCTGCAACATACATGCTCATAACAGATTCAGTGCTCATCTAATTCCATATCTTTCACACTTACATTACACCTGTAGTCAGAACTTCCTGCTTCATGATTGACAATGGTGTTAATGCTGCAGATAATTGTTAATGATGCATGACAAAGTGGCTATAATCCCTGTTCTATGTACATGTCCTTCTACTTGAAGGACTCAAGCTTAAATCCTTCCTACTGTAGTGCCCCTGAGCAAGGCACCCTCATCTGCATGGTTTCAGTAAAAATTATTCAGCTTTGTAAATGGATAAATCATTAAGATATTGTAGTAATGTTACAACTTAAACTGAGGTTTTCTTCAAAGGAGTTTTTTTTTTTTTTTTTTTTTTTTTTTTTTTTAAATCAACTGAATGGACAGCATGCAGTGTCCTGCACTAATACAATATATCCTGGATTAAGTGTAGGGAGAACAATATCAATCCCAACTCTGAATTCACTGAACACACCAATATATAGCCACTTTTTACATAAAGCAAAGCATATCTTGCATGCCAAAATAACCAAAGATTAAGATAAGGAAAATTGTATGAATTCTTTATGGTGACTGCAGACACACACATATGGAACAATTTGATGCAATAATCATTTGTCATGGTTGCATATGGTTTTTTTAAGTTTCCCTGGTGACAGTTGTACCACAGAGTTGTAAACACAGGTGAACAATCATAGCTTTGATTTATTTTTCCTCTTTGCCAGGTTCTGGCACACCTGTTACCATGCTGATTTGTCATCTTTTAGTTTATTTTATTTATGCATTTTCTGCTTTTTGTACCTTGTCAAATTTCAGCTCCTATCTGGATGCTGACAGCTGTAATGGAATAGAGAAATTGAGGTGGTGCAAACAAATGGATGTGTTGCAAGGCATCATTCATCTGTCACTCATCCTCTTCACTGCTTCCATCTATTTTTTTTTTGGGGGTGGGGGGGGCAATACCTGTTCAGTCTCCTGGTCCTGAGTTTCAGGTGGTCTGAGCCCTGGGTGATGAGCCAAGTTTTACCTGTGTGAGTGGACAGGGCATCAGTCTTGAGGTGACTGTAGCAGGTTTGTTTGTTTGCTGGGCAGAGCCATTGAACCCATGGGATATCAGTGATGGAAAGGACCACTGAGGTTTTGGAAGCACTGATTTAATGCAGGCTTTAGTTTGCCTCCAGATATGCAAAGAGATAATGTAGGTTGGGTAAATTTATGTACATAAACAACCAAGCCCCACAGAAGTTCAGGCTCTGTTTTGTGGGGGGGGGGGCTTTCTGATTCTGAAAGGGTACAGGACATGCTAGCATTAATGCAGTGTTGCTGCCTTATGTTGTATTGGATGAGAGCAAGGAGTATGCAACCTCACCAGGGAATTTTCACAAAGCATGATATGGTTTAGTTATCCAGATGGCTCTAAACATTGGATTGCCCAGTAGAAATGTTCAAAGTATGTCTTTCAGTATTGAAGAATTGATATAGTCAATCAGCTAACTTGTCTCACTTCATAAAAATTCCCAAAGTGTTTTAATGTGTTAATTGGATGCTAATTAAAACCTGTAGGGTTCCTGGCCCTCAAGGATCACATTGTTTGGCACCTCTGGATTTGATATTTTGTAATTAAATTCCAGTGTTAAAAATAAGAGTAACACTTTAATGGTAAACTATATTAAACTGTATTTAAGCTGCATATGCCTGAGAACTGGTTTGTGTGTTTCAAGGAGCATCTAGGCTTGGCACAGCCTGTTGGAATGGGATTAAGGGGATATATTACTCTTTGGGAGAATTTGAATCAGGTTACAAGGAGTTTTGGCCAGGAAATATTGCTATTTAACAGAAAGGGGAGAGACAATGAATGTTGTCTGGGAGGGCTTGTATTCCCACCATCTTCACTATAGTATGCATGTGCACACAGGCACCAGAACTATTGTAGGTAAACAGCTGTCAAATGCATGATTATAGTTATCAATTAAGCCAGGTTTTTTTTTTTTTTTTTTTTTTAAGTGACTGTTTTTGACTTGTCCTGTCATCTCAACATACTCAGGCTTGTCACACTTGCTTGTGGTTTCAATGCTCCTATTTGTTTACTTTTGTTTTAATTGCTTGGCAAATACCCCACAACTGAGGCAGTTGTGTTTTTGTTAATCTGCTGTGTTTTGATTAGGCCCTTTATCCCTTTTTTTTAATACACTGCCCATTTAAATGCTATGCATTAACAAAGGCCCTTAAATCTAGCAACAGTTGTTTGGATTCAGGATACTGGAGGCTTGAGCTATGTTAGCGCCTAGGTGCTGTTTCTTATGCAACATAAGTCTACAGGGCTTTGCCACACTGATTGGCTATCTAAGGTGGGACTGACAATTGCTCTTCTTTCTGTAGGTGGGCTATGAGAATGCAGGCACTGTGGAGTTCCTGGTGGACAAACATGGCAAGCATTACTTCATTGAAGTGAACTCCCGCCTGCAAGTGGAGCACACAGTCACTGAGGAGATCACAGAGTGAGTATTTACTCCTGTGGTTATAACCTATTGCATTTTGTTTTCCAACTCTACTAACTTCTACACCTAGGTATATAACCTGAATAGTTCAGATTACTACCTTGCTCAAATGGTCCTGCCATAGAGCTCCACTTGGGGTTTGACCCACAGGTTTAGCATTTTTCCATTAACTACTCTAACCTGCCATAATGTCTCTTACCTTGAGTTCATTTTTCCAGTTCACCTCATGTTTGTTATAGCACTGCCTAGGATTTATCAATTTTTCACAAGGACCAATGACTTTTACTGCTGGATAAAAATAGGAGCATGACACATTCTTGTAATATGAGCTCTGGCTCTGATCATGGTAGCTTTTTTGACCTGGTCTTGGTGAGCTAACCACCCGAGTCTATCTCCTTGTCATACTGTTGGGGCTTGAGCTCCATTTGGTTTTTAGGGCTGTGAATAGAAATCGTTGCTATGGCGACTATGGAAATGTGCCATTACTTCAGTGTACCCTCTTGTGTTACCCAGCCTCCATCATGCTGGAGATTTAAAAAAAGAAAGCTAAGGGCAGTGGTTACTGACTGAATAAATGGTGGTAGTGAAGGCTGCTTGGAGAGCTTGTGAAAGTGATATGCATAGCTAAGATTGCAGTTTGAGTTTTGGGGCCTGCTGTTGCATCAGTTCTAAATTAAAAGCAGCCTAATTTGAGATGGCTCATGTTGACCAACTGATTTGTTCCTTTCTCACTCTCCTATATCCTTTCTATCTGAAAATCAAGAACAAGGCTCATGAGGAAGGATGACAATTGACAGCAGAGCAAGGGGAGCATTGGGTGTGAGATGCAGGCAGGAAGAAATGCTGTGTAATGTGACTGGATATTTAATGTCTGGTTAGTAGAGGAATGTGTATTAGACATGGAGTATAATGGCTTATATAAAAATGGTCAACTTTCAAACTGATCAGTTCCTTTTTAATGTACAGTAATTTCATTGACTGGTATATTTGGTTCCAAATCTTCAGTTTAGATATTTCCTTTGTTCATTCAGATTTATTTTAGCATAATGTTCATAGTGACATTGAAAACATGTAAGTGGGCTTGTGTTCTGCTGAAAACTAGGTTTCCTTCCACTACTTTTACATCTTTGTGGACCACTGCCCTTAGATCTGATTAACATCCATAACAGTTATGGCAGAACCTGTCAGGACTGAAGCTGGGTCTGACTGGCTTTGGAGGCACCTTGGATGGGTTCTGTCTACAGTCTGGGAATTGGAGCAGATTACTGAGCGCAATTGTGTATGTGTGCTTGCGTCTTCAGCATTATGCTAAATATCACATCCATCAGTATCCTTAAAACCAATGAGACAAATGGGAGGCTGAGACTGAATGTGGTCACTGCTGCCATCTTCATGTTTACATTAGTCCTCTTTGGACTTTAATTCATCATACACAACACATGCTATTACAAGATTCAGATTGGAGGGATATGGTTTTGTGGATTATTGAGGTTGTCATCGTTCATATGCACCTATACCTTGCTCTTCTCTACTAATGTTAAATTGCAGGTGGAACTTAAGGTGGTGTAAATGACTTCTCATGGCCTTTAGCCCTTATGTTGGGGGGGGGTGGGGTCTAATATTATTGGTCTAGACTTATTTAACTTTGTTTTTAGTGCAGTCATTTCTGCAATTGCTTATTGAGCTTTTGAGATCCTTTGTTTAGTTTCCTTTTCTCCTGGGACTTGAACCTACAGCCTTGTTATTGAGTTGTTTCTTTGATCCTGTTTGAGTCAGTTATACCTCTAATTAGCCATAATCTTTTTCAGTTTTGCTTTGCATGTTCTAAATTTACATCTCCACATGAAATGATCATAACTATAACCTTTTCTGTGCTTGTAATAGTGACAGACCTCAATAGCTGAGCACAAATTACTTTAAAATGTTATAACAGACCTAATGGTAGAAATGGCAAGGGAAGAAACTGTCTGTTTTCCTTGCCTCAATCTGAAGGGCCAGAAATAAACTCTTGAGTAAATAGTCTACATCTTGTAACTTTACAGCAGGCCAATAATGGTAGTCCAGAAAGGCCAGCATATCAGTTCATGTATGAAGACAAGTCATGGTCCATTTTCATAAGTCTAGAAGTTTTTTGCTACCTGTATGTCAGTGTATGTATGACATTCAGGGTTTGCTGTGTTTTAGTTGATGCAGCTTGAGTGCAGGCAATTTCATAGCCAGCCAGGTGTACTGCAATCCTTTTAGAACATGTAACTGACAATCAATTATTAAATTCAATGAAAAATGAAGTCACACAAGGCAGATTCTTTCATCTTTTGGTAAAGAATTGCACTGCAGCCAGCCAAGAGGAAATTTAAAAGGAGGTGGGGGACCTGTGACAATTTGATCGGCATCATTCTCATCACTGCCAGCATACTGTATATGAGGCCCTTGGTGGAAGATGGAACCAAGAGATGGAAGCGCTTCCTGAATTAGGTGGCAAAATGAGCTGCTGGCTGTAATATAAATGGCTTTCCTCTGTTCATTCCTCTAAGCAGCATTCATTGACCTTGTGGCTGCCTTTCACCTGCTACTGTGCCACATGTAACATTGGGAAGGGGAATGCATTTCTCAACTGGTTACCCTTTGTGTCATCAGGTATTGGCTGTCAATCATTACAGATGCTCAGACACTTTGCATTAAGCCTTCAAATCTCTTTTGGCTGTTAAGCATTTCAAAAATTCTCTCGGGAGGAGTTTTGTGATTAAGGAGCTTGAGTGCACTTCCCTAATAGTGCATGTTACACACATGTGAAAGGCGCTTGGCTTAATTTTGCTGAATGCCCAGCAGTGTTAATGAGTGAAGTCTAATCATACCAGGAGAGTGACTTTAGAAAAGTGTCCTTGTTGGTGTCTCAGTGGTAAAGGAAGCTTGATACATGTGGAGGAGTTGGCCACAGCTTGTCTAGCTGAAGAAATTGTCACAGTAAACTATTCAGTTTAATCTGTGCCATATGGTTTTACTCACACATACACATCTGCATTGGGAGAATATCCATTTGAGCATACATCTAAGTGTGGGTAGCTCTTCTGCTAGGGCCGCTAAGGAATGTACTTTGGCCCGTTAATTACCATATGTAGGTCGTGTTTTTGTGTCGCCAAGACGTCATGCTTCTATCTGCCTCATTTGAAGCTTCCTTATTTTGAACCACAGTCAAAGGCTTAGTTACATAAATGTCCAATGACTGTCCTTTTCCAACCCTTCAGAGTAGAGAAGCCCCTACGGGCAGCTCTAAATGGCTGTGGCTATGCACGGCTCTAAGTATTTTAAGCAAAGACTGATATGGAATAAGAAATCCATTTAGTTGAATCTGAGCAGTTTTATTATTTTTGGGGGGAGGGGGTGCAACAACACCCAGTTACTGTATAGGTTGTCTGGGCTTCTAAACACAAGAGGATGCATTTCTCTTGGTCAGATGTTTTGTCTACCAACATGGAACATACTGACCATTCCAGATCAATGTTAGAGCTGTTGCTTTGTCAAAAGACCTAGGTTTGAATCCCACCTACTACAGAATCTTTCATTGATGTACTTGACATGAACTGCTTTAATAAAGCACTGGAAAAAACACATCAGTTATACACTATCCGTTGGATACTATGAAACGGCATAGTGATAGGTAGTACCTGGACTGCAGGATTGAACAGGGATTTCATCTTTGCTCAGTTAAGTTTGCATGTTCTCCCCCTGTTTATGTGGATTTTATCCAGTTGCCTTGGTTTCCTCTCATTCAATCTCAATGTCTTGTAGGGGGGTGTGTGTACACATGGCATTCTATATACACTAAACTGGGAGCTCAGTTTATATTTATTGCTAAATCACCCTGTATAAAGGAGTCAGCCAAATACTATGTAGTAATTGTACATTGAGAAGTTTGCTAAATTTTTCACTATATGCATATTTTCATTTTGGACTCAAAAGGGATTTTCAAACTCTACCTGTTCCTATTGTACCCTTCATGGGAGTATTTACCCTCAACTGACACACACTGTGTAACTGTATAAGTAGGCCAGTTATGTTTCACTCCACTTAATGACCATATCCCCATTGCTTTCCTAGTGTGGACCTAGTGCATGCCCAGCTACATATATGTGAAGGCCGCAGTCTACCTGAACTGGGCCTCAAGCAGGACAAGATTCGCATCAACGGCTGTGCCATCCAGTGTCGTGTGACCACAGAGGACCCTGCCCGTGGCTTCCAGCCTGACACAGGCCGCCTCGAGGTATGGCTACACACCCTTCACCCCCCCCCCCCCCCCACCTAGGGTCCCTTGCAACAGACTTGAACTGTGGTGTAAAAAAAAAAATAAATAAATAAAAAAATTTCTAAAGGAGTCAGATATTCTTACAATTTTTTTTTATATCACCAGAGATGTTTGTTTGCAAATTTAATGAAGTAATCTGTCTTGTCCAGTAAAAAAAAAAAACTACTGTAGGCTTGGTCACATGTTCAAAACGATGGGGTGTAATTGTCAGTTAAGGTCAGCAGTGTATCCCAGGTGCCAAGCAGAAAGTGTCAGGTGTCTATGGAAATGGTTTGTGGGAACCTGGGAAGGGGAGCACCTAAAGTTCCTTTGTAGTTACTAAAATTTAGTAAAACAATTATCTAGTCTCTTTCCAGAGTACCCTTGAGTACTTGGGAGACAGAATTGCTGGAACACAAGGTTTTTAGTGCATGTTTAAACACTCAGTGAGCAAAATTTTTTTTTTTTTTAAATTCCATAATTTTTGTATTATAGTGCTGCAGCTACACTGCATGTTTGTTAAAAGTGAGAAGTTGTAGGGTGATTGACCTTCTGTGGTCCCTGTATTTGAGAGCCTTAGAGTGGGCTTGTTCTATGTCCTGGTGTTTAAACATGCTGCAGGGAAACAAAGCTTGTCTCCTCCCCCTACCCCCAGTTCAGTCTCTCAAACCCTACTTTCATGATGCTACCAATAGCACAATTACAGTGGGTGGTTAAGGTACTAATGCACATAATTGTTTCCTCCATGTCTAAAATGAAAATATTTTTCTTACACTAACTGGACTAGCTAAAATGATCCCCTTTGGAGTAGGGTAACCCTGCATTTTCATTTTATTTCAGTTAATTTCTTGATCCATATGTTATAGTGGACTTTACTGTACTTCAGGTAGACCACTGCTTTTTATTTATTTATTTTTTATTTTTAAGGATGTAATCTTATTTTGGCAACAAAAGTAATCGCTAAATATCCCAAGGGACTTGTACTTGCATCTCAATTGTCCCAGAATCCAGTTAGAGGCTTCTAAAAGTTCACTTTATACTAGTAATGTTTTAACTAACATGTTTAAAATGTTACAGTATTGATCTTCTGCTTGTTTTTATTAATTCAAGGACATTTACTTTGAGTAGGTATATTTTTAGTATGTTCTGATAAGAGTATTTTTAGTACACAAATTTTTGATTCCTGAAAAAATAGCAGGTGACAAAACAATTTCATTTTTAAGTTTGGGACATGTGAGTTCCTAAAAGTCCTCTTTTGATCGTGGAGCAAGGTGTGTTTATATTTGATTGAGGCTGTAAGACTAAGCAAGGACCTGTGCTCAGTCTGTTACCAATATGCTTTCCAATGTGTAAATAACTTATGGCACCTGCTATTGACTGGTGTATGTGGACCCTGAAGGCTCATATGTCTTCCTGGCAGCTAATCTGAATGTAGGCACACTTACACTTCTGTACAGTGAAGATGGGGGGGGGGGGGTCTGTTCCTTTGTGCCCTCCCCTTGCTTTTCATGGCTTTTGGTTGAACCCTTTATGTGATGGAATGAACAAATGAAGGTATCCATGAGTAAGTAATGCTTTGAGTACAGACTAGGGGTTAGCTGCTGTTTCTAGGGGAGGTCAAGTAAGCTGCAAAGGGTTGATGAAGAAAGGTGCTTGTTTACAAAGACACCCCTATAGTGTGAGAAGGCATGGTGGCATGCAGTGAGTTGATACTCCAGCTGAAATAGTAATATCTGATAGATGGAATATATGTAGACATGCTGCCCATCAGCATTTCATTTTTCTGCAGTCTGTGCAGGGGTAAAGGGAGTTTTGAATTCTCATTTATATATAGAAAAATCAATTCAGATCAAAGATGTGGCTGAGTTGAGTTGATTGTAGCAACACCACAATATTTTGATTGTACAGTTGACTGGCTGCATGAGTGGATTGATGCACCCTGTCAATACCTTCAAAAGAGATTTTTGTTCTGCCCATATCAGGGGTACATTACTGCCCTTTAGCATATATGGACTCTTCCCTCAAAGGTACAAAAACAAATTTTTCCTAAGATGTGAACGATAGGTTCAAATTCAATGTGATACTAACAATTCTTCCATGATCTCCAAGGGCTAAGTGCAGGAGACTTTGGAGTTGGCATAGCCATTAAGCTTAAGTCAGTTTCCTGTGTGGTTGGTGTAAAATCCCCTCCAGCAGTCTGAACACTGCTTCACTAGTGTGCCCCCCTCTCTGTCAGCAGCACTGTTTAAGCAAGGAGTGTTCAAGGAGTTTTGCAGAGCTGCAGTAATCTGCGCTCCCCTTAACCAGCACCAGTGCTAATGGAATAAATGGCACAAGGCTCCCTGCACATTGAAAGCTCGTTCTCTCGACCGTGATGCCTACCCAAAATTACAATCCATCTGCATAAATGGCTGAACAAGCAGGGCACAGTACTGCAGACATCCCAAATTGCTGTGGATGACACTGTCTGCTTAAACAAATGGATAATGCCTTCTGCACATTGTAATGGAGCACACTTTAGCTCTCAATTGTTGACAGTGATTGTAATGGGGATAATGGGTGTATACCCACCAAGTGTAATCACAACCTTGTGTTTAAAAAATCTAGATGGTTCTCATATAGTCTGGTGGGAACCATGATTGAATTAGGCTAGGTCTGCCCAGGTTTTGGTTCTCTTCAGAGACCTGTTTTATGGATGTCTTCAAACATTGGATCTGCAGAAGAAAAGAGGTGTGGGTAGAAAGGACTCTAAGCAACCATCTGCAATGGTCTTTGGCAACTAAAGTCAACTCTTGGTGTGATCATTTGGATGATTCTTGCAGTAGATAAGTTACAGAAGTGGTTTACTGTTCCCTTTTGCATAGCTTTTGCTTTGGGAAAGAAAAGCACAAACTAAGCTAGATTCAAACCAATAGCCCAGGAACTGTGGGACCAGTGCCACTTATAGTGCCTCTTTGTAAATGGGTCTAACTTTACCAAATCTTCTAAACATCCTATCAGAACAGAAGCTCTTTGCCAGTGGGTTTTTGTAATATTCTTTGTCTTAAATCTCCTTACAAGAGGTAATGTCAGCAATGTAGCCTAAACCCAAAATTACTTGTACCATTGAGACAGGGTGGCCTGTTGGAGTGGTGTAGACACACACCAAGCTACCTAGCACCTGTAGTTCCTTGGTCATCCAGAGAGCAATGCTTACCACCAGTTGGGGTATGGGTTTGACAATTCAAGCTGTAATCTAAAAACACACCTGTTTGCCTATTGCTGTTGGCTAGGATGTGACTCAAGCAGCTTGATATTCAGGTTATCAGAGCAGGGCTTGCAGCGCAGCAGCATTATTTGAATCCTGTTAAAACCGAATGTTCTGATCTAGATTTTATGCAAATTGCTGCTTCCCTCTAAGTGCTTGGTTGCCTGGAGATTTGGTTAATTTTTTATTATCTGTTTCAACACACAAAAATGTCACCAAACAATTAGTCTGCTACTGATTAATATGCATCACTTTTTGTCTGCAGTTTGATTTTTGAGTAGAGGAAAAGAGCTTGTTTCTGTCCTGTTACCAAGCAGCGAGTGCGTGGAGAACACATGCGCAGGAAAAACCAGACTGGTCAGCAACAGTGAGCACATTGAGTTAAACCATAGTTTTTATCAGATTGGTCTTAAATTCTGATATGGATTAAAGCACATTGTGGTCAACTTTGCACCAAGAAAGTGTGGAGATTATTGATGGGAGGGGCAACATCCACTCATGCAAGTCTCATGTTGCAACTGGCCCTGGGAATGCATTTGCATTGATTATCTGGCCCACTTCTTACAGCTCTGTTTTTGCCCAGGTGATGGTGGTAGCTGAGATCACAGGTCTAAAGCTGCAAAAAAAAAAAAACACAGCACCTTGGTTATCTGCAGTGCAGACATGAATGTTTTCTACCTGTTTGGTGTTAATCAGTCATTAAACCTTATTTAATTAAACTTCAACATGCATCAAGATGGTTGACATCTGCAGTCCTTTACTCTTCCAGAACTTGACCTTGCAAACAATCTAGCTCCTTAACCCACAGGTAACTGAGTAACAATGGTTATCTGTGTTGATAAAGCCTTTTCTAAGTTGACTTGCAGTGATGAATATATATCACGGAACTCCATATAACCATGTAACTGTTTGCACAGCAGTGCAACACAGTTGGAGGGCTTGAAGGAAACCAGAAACATGGGAGAGAACATTCAAACCTACAGCCAAGAAGCTTCCAGTGCTGCCTGCTGTTACATAGTGATTCAGGGCTGTAAGTGTCTTTCCTGTAGAGGTGGGAATGTACGAGTGGCTCACTTGTTTGAGATGCCATGCTGGGTTTGCTGCTTTCTCAGACAGGTAACTGTTGGTTGTCAATCCTAGGATCTGGTCTTCAACAACATTATGTTGTGGCTTAGCATTAGGCAAGCTCCAGTGGGGTTCCACACTGAGCTGGGTGGCAACAAGACCTTCACTAGCTTAACTGAATTAAGGGACAGGTTTGCAAGCATCCATACACATGAAATTGCTTCTTGATAGACCCAGATTTCAGAACTGTCTTCAACTCACCACCATTTTCAGAGACTAACATCACTAATTTTATACTGAACAGAGAAAGTATGTAAAATGCATATAACATAGCTTGTACACATTCTTTAAGCTTTGGATTGCAGAAAAGCAAACTGACTTGAATAACCTTTTAGTAACCTTTTTTGCACAGTCACAAATGTCTGTCCCCCAAAAGTCCTGTCAGATTCTTTGACTTGTGTGCATAACCATAGACTTATGAATTTGTGTGCTGCTGCATGTTTGGGTTGCATAGAATCTGCCACCTGCCAGGTCACTTTAGTGTCCACTGCAGTGGATGTTCCAAATTTGAACAGATTATCAGTCTGAGCCAAAGACAAATGACTGTGGCCCCTGTTTAGTAATTAGTGTTAATTGGTGGAAAAGCAGCAATCCATTACTCATCACAGTGAAACTTTTGGCAGTATGTTTGTCCATTTTTCAATTGCAATACAATTGGTTTCAGCATCAACTTCATTCCCACACGTCTGCTCTCTGGGGTGGGGGAGAGTGAAGAAACATCTGAAATTGCAGCTTTCATCTTAATATTTAGACCTTACAAAATGCCAACTATTTTTGCAGTGACATCTCAAACCATTGCAGTTTCCAAAAGATGTTGACTCATGCTGGATTAAAATTGGGGGCTGTTGGTAGTTCATAAATCACTACTGGTTTCTTTTTCTGGTACAGGAAACCTTGCAGTGTCCAAGATATCTTCACATCCCACTTGTCTTTCTCACCATCCTCAGGTGCAAAATATAAAATGGGCCAGAAACAGATCTATTTAAAAAGGTTATCTTGTGAATGCAGATGCTGCTGCTTTTAATAGAAAGCTCATGTTTTCCATGGTCTTGTGGGTGTGGGACATGCTAGTCTCTACTCTGAAATGACCATTAAGTTAAGGGGGACAGCAAAGAGCACTTATGGGCAGTGGGTTTTATGACTGGCCTAGAGTACCTTTTATATTTTCAGTGGTATTTAGGAGAGTAAACATCTCCACTCTCCTCTTGCCTTAGCAGCCACACACTGTTTTGCCTGAAAGTGAAACGCACTGACTGAGGGGGTGATGGAATTTTCTGCTGTCACGTGTATCAACCTCACATATGCAGATGAGGATTTGATGGGACACATTTCTGTGGGTGTGGTATCATGCATGAGGATTGTTTGTCAGATGTGCTGCTTTCATTACAAACTATGAATAACTAATTTTAAAGTGCCTTTTGTGCATGACCTGAATTTGAGGTGGCTTTATTCACATGTTAGTACAGTACCTTTACAGATATTATGTAAACTGCTTTATTAAATGTCCACCATAATCATTAACTATACTGCTAGTGCTCTGCCCTTTTAATGGTTGAACTAGTGGAGATTTAGGCATGGCACTGACATGTAATGCACTTGTATTGAGAAGCACCAGCAGGGTCCTCTTCTCAATATGCCCTTTGTTTATGGACTGATTTTGCATGTTCCCTGTTTTATATGTACAGTCTGGTCCCTAGTGCTTAGACTAAATTTAAAAAGGAATCCTTAAAAATGCAGGTTTTATGTCATTGTGGTAACTTTTCAACTCCTTTCCTGACCCACATGCTTTTCTCTAAAGCAACTTAAAATATTCAGCTACTTCTACTAATTTACTTGACAGCAGTTCAATTTTTACCATGTCTGTTCAGGTAAGTACATGTATCCAGGGTATCATAGTAGGAGGTTGGATTTGTACTTTAGTGGTCATGGTTCTAACCACTACACTACCTGTATGTACCTGAGGAGGGTGAGCTAGTTCTGCAATCACAGCCTGGTTCCTGTAGTAGCTTGGTTGAATACTTGTCTCCTGCCCATAATTCCCATCTGTAGCATGGTTTGACCTTGTTGCCCCAGGATTTCATTCCTCTTTTGAAGAGGAATGTCTCTTTGCCAATTATTTTATTTGGCTTGGTTGGTTGGCTTTTTCCCCTAAACACTCTTCCACAGCTTAGAGTTCAACCTGTTTTTATACAGTGGTTTCTGCTGAAGGTCAGGTGAAATGGTTTTCCTCATGGTACCACAGCAGACTCCAGGTAGAATTTTAAAGCTTGGTTTATGTGCATTTTAGTAAGATTCCATTAATCTACCTACTGCATACAGTCTCCTTAATGATGCTAAATATTTAGCATTTGATTCAAATAAAGTACTTTGTACCTGAGCTGAGTGACATCTTAATTTCTTTATTCAAGGAGTGTCTGAAGTCTATACACAAGACTAAGTTTTCTCTTCCTTGTTCTGACCTCCATCCCTAGGGATGAGTTCAGTATTTGTGCTAAGAGTAAAAGGAAATTGGCCTCTAAACAGCAAAATGTGTTTTGCTGAGACATCTGCCTCCTAATGAATTTTTGTGTGCTCACAAACAGGCTAAACATGTCAGTTCTGTAATGCAACTGTGGCTTTATTCCTGTAATGATAGATATGTAATTATTATAGGAACTTGAGATGACTGTTCTGCTTCCTATTAGACAGTCTTTGTTCCCCACTACCCACCTCTGCTCTAGGTCAAGTGAGTTGTTCTAAAGGCTCATACTCCAGTTGGCATGCTGACAATATCTTCCTCTCCTCATGAAGTTCTTGGCTAATATCTTTCTCATTCCCCCCCCCCCCTCCTGCAGTTGAATGGTTGCTTACTTGGCCTTTTTGCATTTCCTAGATTATTCCAGGGTATGTTTATAAACTGTGCATTTCTTCCTTGGTATGCAAACTCCTTTCCCTTGTTTCAGCCTTCCTCTCTGGACCCCTATTCCTCTTGTTTGCTTCAACTCTTGCCTTCTATCCTGTCAGCTTGCCAGTTTCCTTCATTAATCCTCAGTTTGCTGACTGCTACTTGTCCAGCAGCCCACCTCTAAATGTTTTTTACATTTATTTTGCTGACTTACCTAAAGCAACTTAATCTTGAGCTAGTGCCAAAGATTTTCTCCTTTATGGATCTGGGTAATTTTACCATAGCAGTTTAGCATACCTTAAGAACTCATGAGTTTTGGGTCAAAAGGCAGCCATTGTAACAGCTGCAGTATTGCTGCCTGCTGATGTGTACACTGGTCTTCTGCTAAGAGGCCATGCAGGGAGCATGTTGTAGGGGGTAAATGGAGTCTTAAACAGAACTCTTCCTGGCCATTAGGTAGGAAAATGCCTTGTTTCCTCTACTTTTAAGATGTGCATAAAATCTTCATACTTTGGCAACTTAAGTCAGAGTACTTTGCAATACATGTAATCTTTAAAACTATAATTACATTCATTACTTGGGTATGTCCATTGTTTTGCTGCATGCATGAACATGGAAGGCTAGGTTTTATCCATGTCAAAGCTTAAGCTTTTAGCTCATTTGTGTCACAAATCTAGGGTCTGTCCTACAGTCAGTCTTCAGAATTATGTGAATATGGTAGTATAAAAACTAAGGGACATAGACTAAACTGTAAATTACATAAGTCCATCTCTGGAGAAGAATACAATGGGGGTAATGTTCATTTTAATGGTTTCATTCATGCTTCCAGGCACCCTTCTCAGTATACCCAAGTTCCTGATCCAGTTGTTCAACTCCTAAACCTTTCACAACCCTCTTAACTTTATGAACTACCTTTCATGACCCCCCCCCCCCCCCCCCAAGTTTCTGGAACATTCTACAGAAAGACAAACTAATGCAGAATAGTTATAGCAGAATACTGCGTTTTATATTACTGCATTATCACATTGTCTCCATGGAATAGAGGAAATGCTGAAGAAAAGCTAAGGGTTTATTCAGGGGTTTTTTTTTTTTTTTTCCCTCCCCCTCTTTCCCTAGTAATTGTACTAAAACTTCCAACAGTAGTTTTTGTATCAATTCACAGAAAGTGTGGGCAGCAGGTAGTGGTTACGTTGCCTTTTGTACTCAGGCTGCAACCTTGAATCTCACTTCTTGAGGGGTGATGGCCCTGGGCTGAAGTCATTGTTCATGCCTTGCCGACACCATAATATAAGCTTCAACTGCTCAAACCTGAAACACCAATGCCATGTAACATCAAGCTTAGGTGTATGTTATATTTGTTACACATGAACAGCCACTACAATATAACAGCTGGCCCTTGGGCAGAAAGGATGTAATATCAAAGATTAAAACAGTCCCTGCTTCAACTTTTACAACTGCTACCACTCTTGCATTCAGTCCAATAGGCACACTACAACTCAAGTAATTTATTCCACCCAAGCCTAACACAAGTCAGCTGTCATTTTCATATAGTCATCACTGCTCATGTCCACATATGCATTCTCTGGTAAGTTTCCAGTTGCTGTAGCAAGTTTTTAAAATAAGTGGCCAATTCCTTCACCAGAGAACTCAAGCAAACTTAAAACAGACCTGGAAGAAGAATGCAAAACCTGTTCCCTTGGCCTGTAATGATCCTTTAATAGTTTATAGTTGAAATGACATTAGGAGGAAAACAGAACCCTTATGGTGTCTAATCATTCAAAGGTCTTATGTAGCCTTATTTTGACTTTTTAATTTTTTTATTTTTATTCCCCAATCTCAAACTGTCAGCATTACTTCACTGAGGAAGGTCAGCTAGTGTTTCTAGTCAAATGTAAGGACTGTTGAACATTAACTGAAAACTTAAGTTTTGCCATTTTCTCTGCCTCCCCTTCACAGCTTGCTTTTTATTTTTTATTTTTTTTTTTTTTGTACTTGCATTTTCTTAGTTCCACATCAGGTCATATTTCATGAAATGACTGATGGTCCTCTGCTACCTGAGTGATATCTATAAGAGGTTATGAACTGTAACCTATTCACTAACAAATCAGCAAATAGAACTAAATGTGTTATGTAACCAAATTAAAACACAATTTATTGGAATGTGGTAAAGTGTCCAGAACTCTTCCAGTTTGACTGCAATATGTAAAGTTGATTTAAAGAGACCTTTCCCAGTCTGGAATACTAAAATGTGTGTGTATGTATACATTGATTAATATTAGGACCTTGAGGTATAGCCTGGATAACTTTGTTTCTGCCTTTCCTGCTGCAGTACCTGTAAGCAAGGTATGTGCCCTTAAATGTTCCTGTAAATACTACCCAACTGCATAAACGGGTAAATCAGTGCAAGTACCTTAAGAATGTAAGCTTGTTTTGGGGGGCATTAAATGCATTGCTCAAGGCTATAACTACATCACCTGCTGCCCTGTTTTGCTTGCCTGGGGGTTTTTTTGGGAGGGGTTTCTTCCAAAGCCTCCAGTTTAACCTATTTTCATTGAGCTTACTCTTACCTATTTATTTGCCCTCCCACTAGCCATGGAAGAGGGGCTGTTATTTGCAGCACCTCCTGCTATCCTCTCTGCACAGCTTCCATTAATATGTCAGGAATCTGTGTTCATCCCCTCCCACCCAGAAGCCACAGGCTTGTTTTAATTAAGGGCAATATTTACATTTACTGCCAGTTTTTCCCTGGTGCTTTACTTTTTCTCTCCCCTCTTTTACCCCTTATTCTCCAGGAATGGTATTGCATAGCAGCAAACAGAAATCACCAGGAGGCTATAGAATTAACTGCTGGGGCTTTTTTGGTTAATCTAACTGGTCAAGTATTGGTTTGACATCCATGTGAACTTCTATTACAAAATTGTTCTTGACATTGTCTCAAAGTATCCCTGTATATGAGATGTTTGTTCTGTAACACCTTTGACTGTGTATCACACATACAGAAACACTTTGTACATTTATTTCTCCAAACATCAATCAGCCTGGGGTAAGGCCTCTAATGCTCCAAGCCACATGTCTCACTGCTGTTCATGTCTTGGCAGCTGTGTAAATATTTCTAAAGAGTGCATACTTAGACTTGTGCTAGTGGAATGTCAGGTCCTCATGCAACATAGCTGAGCTGAAAAACATTACGGTTACCAATCAAATGTAAAAACCTACAATGGAGTCTTAATTTTAAGAACCTGTGGCCCTGGGGAAATGGGTGGGAGGTTAAGAGCTGGCTGGGGAAAGCATGGTGCTGCTGCAAGAAGCACTGATGCATGAAAGCATTTTGGCTGTGAATTTAGATGTGATCTTCAGAGGTAGATTTGTGCTTCAGGTGGATTGATTACTGTTTGCCTAGTTCTGCTACTTTGTGTGTGACTTGTAGCAGAGCATGGTGAGTGAGGATAGTTTATTGTAGTGTCCACAGCAAAAACATTAATGGTATCAAACAATAAATCAATGTACATTGGTTGCATGGGAGTTTGAAGATGCATGATAATAGCCCCAACAATTGCACCAAAATAGGTCATGTTAACCTGGACAGAACTGTTGTAGTTGCAGATTCCTGATATTTCCTCATTCCTGTCAATGCTCAGTCTATGAAAGTCTGGGTTACAACAGTCTAGTGAATGAAGCTGTCTTGTTGGCTTTGGCTCCTCCTTCCAATTGACTCTGAGGGCAGCACTCAGCTGCCTCATTCAACTGCAACCCTCATACCCTCTGTGCACATGAAGTCTGAAGATATTGGAGCATCATGGCCTAGAGCTGGGTAGCTTGCCTTCATCACTCAGCAACACATCTAGCAAAATGCTTTAACTGTCCAGGGTCACGGTTCTGCCTGCCAGTGTTTGCTCACTGCTGCACAGGAGTCCTTGTCTAAGTCTGATGCTTGGTAAATTGGGTGTTCTGTGCATTTCATGTCCTCCAGCATAGTAGGTGCTTAGTGCAACCCTTTAGAGGGCACTGATGCTACCATGGGTGTTGGGTGGCTAGGGAACAGTGGGAGTGCTATGACCTACTTTGGCTGGTGGGGGGAATAGGGGTAGCATCTGTTACTGGGGGAGGGGAAAGGAAGGACGCATTGGAGGCCAGCTATCTTGGATTGTCTGGTTGCCATGGTGATGACACACGTTCAAACTATCTCCCTTGCTTGAGCGCACAGGCACTTGTTCTCAAGCTCACCACCCTGTACGAGAACAACTGTTTGCTGGGCAGTCTCAGATGTGTGATGAGGCAGTGGGTTTGGCTTGGTAACAGCCTTGAACTTGTTTGATTCATATCTAGTGACTCATTTTCTTCCACACCTTCTGTCACTCAATCACAAGTGCTTCATCAGGTGATTTATTACTTGTGCTGTTAAAATCTGGAGTGATGAGGTGGCAGCAGGACCAAAATTATGCAGCCTCTTCACCAAACATACTTCAGAGCAGCCGGTTACCTGTTTTGACTGACATTGTGTGTACATCTGCATGTCTAGACCTTTCTTCACCCAAGTGATACTAAAGTTTACATAAATGGCACAGTCATTAAACCTACTGCCTTTTGGTCAAAAGGACCCAGGTTCAAATCCTATGCTGTTATAGTACATTTAAGTAAGGAACTAATACAAAAGTTCTAGAAATGGGTAAATCATTTCTTGAAGTCAGTTTGGAGAAGTTTCAGATAAATGAGTAATTCAACTGCTTAGTTGAAAGTCTAAAGGATGCATACTTAAACTCAATAGCCATTACTGGATGTGACTCCATATTGTGTACCTCCTGATGCCTAGTAGTCCCATGAATGAGGTACTCAATCTGTTCAGAGACAGGACTGGGCATGAGTGGTGCTGGCCTGGTTGATACTATTGTCAATGTAATCACTTGCTTTTTAAATTTTAATTGGCTATCAAAAGGCATAACTGGCATAGAGGTGTTGTCATCCAGGTAAAGGTCAGGCATTCCCACAGTGGAGTGCTTCCCTTCTTATTCAGTCCCACTAGAAATAAGAGAAGGGTGTTCCTGTATTCTGTCCCTCCTGCAGTCTGACACAATGCACTTCACTGATCTCCCTTATAAAGAACTCTGTCCACAAAATACAACTAGAGTGAAGCTGCTGATGCAGTTCTGCACAGTGATGCTCCTCACTTAGCTGCCTTCTGGAGATGCATGCAGTGTTTTACTGATTTTGAATTTGCAGTGTCCCAAAGTGATTCATGATTGTTTTTAAGGTTAAACAATCAATACGTCAGTGTATTAGTTTTGCTGTTCCTTTGTCGGTTTGTTTTAAAGGAAGCTGATTCATGGGAGTTGAGAACAGGTAATGGGAGTGAGGTTAGATTATTCATTTAGCTGACACTTCTTACAATAGCTTTATACATTAAGCAACTAAAATTTTTATTGCTGGGTACATTTTTATTCTGAATTTAGGTAATGTACTATGCTCAGAAGTATTATAATAGGTGGAAGTTGACTATAGTTCCTTTACAATTGAACGTGGGATGCAAACCAGTTTCATCCAACTAAGGCAACTGCTTCACTATGCCACACAATATACTGTATACCATGTTGGTGCCATTACATTTAGCTGTTCTCTAACCATCAAGCCAATGTATGCAGTCTCCATGAAATTCTTTGGCAGTGTGTGGTAACTTCTATAGTGTAGTGATGGGCATTAGCCAGGCATTAAACATGCATTTGATTATCGCTGACCACAGCTCTCTCCTGTCCGGGCTATAATGCTGCCATGTTTCTCCACAGGTGTTCCGGAGTGGTGAGGGTATGGGCATCCGCCTGGACAGTGCCTCAGCCTTCCAGGGTGCAATCATCTCACCCCACTATGATTCACTATTGGTTAAGGTCATCTCCAGTGGCAAGGACCTGCCCACAGCAGCAGCTAAGATGAACCGCGCACTTGCCGAATTCCGCATTCGCGGGGTTAAGGTATGGTTACAGTGGGCCCACTTTGAGATGTTGCTATGTTCTTTATACAGTTCACTTGTCTTGGGGGGTATAACTTGTACTGAACATGTATTTGATCAGGATTCCATGGCTAATGATAAAACCAGAATATGGATTCAACACCATGCAGGTAAAGGAGCATTAGAGTTTTGGTGACTCGGTGATGCCATGTAATGCAAAGCAGACAGTTTAGTGGATCAAGCTGTCCTGCTATCAAACACAAATCTTGAAAAAGACTAGTGTCAAAAAAAGCTGCAAAGAGAATTATTCTATTCACATTTAAGTTTTAAAAGTGCCTAACTTGCATCATTGAGCACTAAATTTCCAAGTGAAAAGTGTGGAGTTTGTCTTTGTGTGTTGTAATGGTCTGACATTTTGGATAACAATGCCTTTAAGCATATTTCACTTTGTAACCACTGCAAAGACTGTGGGGGGGGGGGGGGGTATGCAGATGGAGGGGGAAGTGCCAGAACAAAACTTGGAGAATCCATAGTGCAAACCTGTCAAACATAATGTCCTGGAGCAACTGTCAGCAGCTTCAAGCTGGTAGTCTTGACAATACTAAATCCTTTATCTTGCAGTGTGAGTGCAACACCTGTGGAACCCAGGTCACTGGGTACATAGACTAAAAAGCTTACTGAGACACTTAACGACATTCACTTTTAACGATTACATATATGAAAACTTTTGCACACTTTGTAAAGTTCTGATCTGGCTTTTTTTTGTGTAAATACCAGTTGACTTTATAGGCTTATAGCAGATTTGTATTTAACATGAGTTCTCCAGGGGGATTAATTACCAAAAACCTTCATGAATCCAGTTTTGTCATTTTCAATTCAGTGTAATGTGCTATGAGCTTCAGTTTAAATGCCTTTATAAAGTGGAAGTAGAATCAGGCAACAGTTTGATAGCTGCGGAACTGCGTATATGGAAAGACTTGCACATTTTTGAATACAGCATTACTCTGGCCACAATGCTATTTTGATTTTCAGGAACTTGCTGTCTGCCTGCTGAATATGTGGCTGAAGACATTTTCAGAGTAATTTGTCAAGTAATTGCTTCATTTAGTGTATCCATGGGATAACTGTCTAGTTCTGTCAGCTGGTGACAGAGTTGCTGCCAAGCTATGGTTGCAGAAACTCAATTGAGGAATAGCTTTGACTGCTGCATGGACTGTACTTGTCAGTCCCTGAAATGATCAATTTCTATTATGCAGCTCCTCAACCAGTTGGTCTGTGCAAGTTTCATAACTGCTTAATTGAGTAATGGTTTCTTGCAGAGTGACAGGCACTTACATGTCCCCCATCTCATAAAACACACTTCACACATTTATTACTGGCAACCATGAGGTGGAGACGGTGCTGGTAATGGGGAGCGCAGGGGATTGAGTTTGAAGGTAGGAGAGAATGAAGGAAAATGTGGTGAGGTTGGGAGAGGAGCTAATGGAGATGGTGTGGAAGGCATGGGAGCAGGAATTAGGCCACTGTTGTGCTAAATAATTCACAAAAAACCAAAAATAAAAGCTGTCTTCAGTTTTGATGTTGCATAACATAGTTTGGCAGTTGGTTTGGGAAAGGGTTGAGCTTCCCAAGATTCAGGATGAGGCGTGATCCTGGTGAATACTTCATCTGTAAAAAGATGACCTACTTGTATACTTAATTTTTTATTTGTTTTCCACTTGCGTGCACACACAATCTTTAAGCACCACCTCAGTATACCAGGTTTCCTCCATTGCAATTATATCATCTTTAACATATGATGCATATGGACTCTGCCAGAGTCCTAACATCTGTTGCACCACCACTAGCTTCTGCCTCATTAAATGGGTAAACTTGTGATTTCCCACTGTATTCTGTTAATTTTGAAAATCAGATTGAGTTCTATTCAGTTTTGCTTAGCCATTATGGTGGTCTCTCCATGTTTGTCTCCAAATCCAATTGCCAGTGGCTGCCCACTATGTAGAAACATCCTGTCTCTTGTAAGAAAATATACATCCATTTATGACATTGCTGTAGCAGTTAGGAACTAGTTTATTATATCATTTATGTTCCCCAACATTAACTGAACAGTGAGTGCACAATTCTACATACAAACCTGCTTGCACAAAAGAGGTGAACATTGGGTATTCACCAGAAAACTGATCTGCAGACACATTCTGAATGGAAGGGAACCAAGGACTAAAGGTACAAAGGTCTACACAAAACTTTTATCTTTCACTCTATGGTGGCCTCTAAGCAGCAGACCTCCCAAATGCTCTTGGGCCTCATTTCTGCACTTGAGATTCTTCAACCTACTCCCCAGCTGGCTGCAGAAATTCAGATCAGTTAATATTCTGACAAGGTCTTTCAAGCACTCATTTGTCCTTATGCTCAAAAATGTCTTTGTTTCTACACAGTATACATAGTAAACAAGTGCTGTGTATGTTCTTGCAGGTGCTTTGTAATTAGTGTAGACATTAGTGTTCCTGTTGTGTTTCAAATAATTTAATCTTTGGCTCATTTTTCTTTTTCTTTTTTTTTTTTTTTTTTTTTTTTTTTTTTTTTTGAATGAAACTTGCGCTGCTTGTGACTGGGAGGCAATTTAATAAAAAAAAAAAAAAAAAAAAAAAGGGTACATCAGTTCTGTGAGTGTTTGGCTGGCTGGAAAGGTGCCCAGTAGGGTTAGCTCTGAGAATGTGCTGTGTGTTCAGTATATTGGCTTAGAGGAACTGGATTTGGAGTTGCAATTAATTGCAGGAGTAACTTTTGCTGTATCCTTGGATGTAAAATGTGCACAAGGCTTCAATGAATTCATTTTAGTCTGTACATGAGTTTCAGTGAAGATGCATTTAGTTTGAAAACATGATCATGCTGAATAGAAGAACCTATACATGTGGTCCAAATGAGATGGATCACTGTCCACCACAATTACTGTATTACAATGTGCCCTACTCTGTCAAACGAAGGTTCTACTCTTCAGAACCTAGTGTCACTTTGACATTATGTGGTAGACTAAAGAAAAGGAGAATGCTGAGATGTTTAACAGTAGGTGTGTGACATCTACATAAATGGAGTAGTTATTCCCTCAGTCCTGAGCAGACTTCTGGGATTGGCAGGTTTACTTTGTGAATGCCACAGTTTTCTTAGATGTCACTGCAAATTGTGATTTCTTGGCACTTTGGAGTGCTTCAGTGTCAAAGGTCAGCTCAGTGAAGCCCCCCCAAGGCTTGCAAATACATGAACTGTTCTGTGGTAATTCAGTAAGATGCCAGCCCAATGGGGTGCATGAGGGGTGTCAGCCTGTAGTGATTAAGCTCAGTGAGGAAAGGTTTTTTTTTTTTTTTTTTTTTTTTTTTTAAGGAGCAGCAAATATCAGCACAATGGCATATTCTACAGTAGTGAGCAGTTGCTATAGAACAAGATCTTTAGTTCTAATGGAACAGTTGAACTAATTCCTACACCCTTTTTCAGAATTAAAATCCTTGCAGTAATAGGGTTATTTGGTCCTGCTCCCATGTTGTGGGGTGGGGGCACTTCTACTGTATGTAGAAGTATTTTCAGTCCTACCTTTCTCCTGCTTGTTGCACTTCATGCAGCTTGTCATATTTTCCCCTTTCTAAATTAACAGGGTTTATTGGCATTTCTGTGAATGGTTTTTTTTTTTTTTTTTTTTTTTTTTTTTTTTTTTTTGGGGTCCCTCCCTTCCCTACAATAAAGGCTATGGGTAATTGGACACTGCTAGGAAGCTCAAGTGAGTTTTTTGTTATAGGATTGTGTGCAGTTCTTTAAATTTTGTGTACTTTTTGCAAGCACTGGAGTATGAGAAGTACCAGCATGTTTGGGTTTGGGGGAGTTCAGAGGAGGAGGCTTTGAAGCAATAATCAGGATTATATGCTTGCAATTGGTGTGACTGGCTTTCAGCAGCACAGGATGCCAAGTGGGAGATTCTAGAACATGTGGGAAGATGAATGGATAGGGGCTGGGGAAAAAAAAAAAGAGGGGATTGAAAGGAATCCCTTTGTCAGAACAAATTCTTGCCATGGTCTAAAAATACACATGGTTAGAACAATGAGAGTGCATATCAGGGTGAGAAATCCAGTTTTGAAGCACTTGGCCCATGCAAGCTTCAAAGGAAACAATATTAGTGACTTTGGCTACTGTATTCCTTCTCAATCACATTTTATCCCTTATCTTGCC
Source organism: Heterotis niloticus (assembly GCA_018136845.1). Taxonomy (NCBI): domain Eukaryota; kingdom Metazoa; phylum Chordata; class Actinopteri; order Osteoglossiformes; family Osteoglossidae; genus Heterotis; species Heterotis niloticus. Next base: position 16,104,202 of record CM030888.1, on the reverse strand, counting down.
ATCTTTTATTCCTTCACTTTCTGTGTATATCACTGTAGACTGGGTTGGCCATGTTATGAACAATGATTGCTTGTCGAAAGGAAGCTGAAGAATTTTGCCTCCTCTACTGGGAAGCCAAGTGTGGCTAGAGACACACTGACCTTAGTCCAAGCCCTTCTGTGGCTTTATGAAGTCTTGCTTGAATTGCTGCCCCCCCCCGTTTTAGTATAGTGAGCCCCTAGCTAGAGGAAAAATGGCTTACTCAAGTTTTCTGATGGATACAGGCAAAAAGCAGCATCAGAAAGGTACCTCAAAAGAAATGTTTTGTGAAGTACATTGATCAAGAAGTCTGCATGGAAAAGCTAAAGCAAACCAAAAAACTGCCCTGAAGTTGCACATCCATCATGGGCCACCAGAGCTTTGAAATGAACCAAAGAATCCATTTGATATGAAGTCTGGCTTCCTTTTTTTTTAAAATTTTATTTAATCTAGGATGTATTCCACTCTCATTCCCTGGGGACAAGTCCTATAGATTGCTTTAGCTTTCACTGGTCTTCATGATTAGCTTTTTTTTTTTTTATTATTTTTTTATGAAAGCCCCAGAATTTACCAGATCAGACCTAGTAGATGTTGTACAGGCTGTAGTAGTTTACCTGGGTTTTAACATCACTCCCTCCCTGCAAAGACAATATTAAGGATGTTGTAGAATTTCCTGGCAGATACTTACACATATGTAGTAAATTCCTTTTAAATGCCTGACTTGGTTTGGACTCTTTAGACATAAATGTTGTTTTCCATGACACTTGTCACTCATTGTTTTAGTATTCTTGCACCTAATTTTCCTTCAGTCATTTATGGAGTGAACTTGGTAACATTCTTGAGTAGTTTATTGCAGTTTCTTACCTTTAGACAGGTGAAGTAATGGTATGAATAAGAAAATAAAATTTCAACTGTTTTCCATATTGAGCTGTTTTTAATTTGAATAAATGTGCATTATTGGGTCTCATATTTCAGCATTATAGCATTGAGTTTTACATGTCTATAAAATGTATTTGAAAACTAAACTTCAGATCAAAAATTCATCTTTAAATGCCACCAAAATATTGTCATGCATTTTGATTAAGTTTTAATTGCTATGAGAGTTTAAACATTTGAGTTTCAAAGGCATCAGTCATGTTATAGCAATTTTTTGAAATTCTATATGCCTCAGAGCATTGGTTACTGGTAGCAGTATGCATTAGTTATCTGTTAAATTTAGGTTGTTTACTAAAAGGGTACATGGAGGGTAGTTTTGACAGTTCACATGTGGTAATGTATAAATGCTTAAATACCAATTCTGTATGCTTATGCACTTAATTTTATGGCTTTATCTGATCTAAGTTTACGTCACTATTGCTTTGGTGTCTTTGAGTTACTTCAGGACTGGTCTGGTAAATTATCAAGGTTTGCAAATGGGTAAATACAAGTGGTTTAGTGTCCAAAGATTGTTTTCTCAAATGTACTGGTATTTTTGTGATATTAGATAATGGTTATGCCTTTTATACTTTGGAATTTTTTCTTCATTTAAAATGGAAGCTAATATTGTAGTGGTTTTCTGAAGTAAATTTGCATGAGCACTTAAATCTTAGTCACTGTCTGCTCTTCCTCTGAGGGGGAGCCATGTGGAGAGTGCAAGGTAAATGACACTGGCAAAACAGTACTATGAAAGGGTGAGGAGCTGCTGTCCTGCCTTCTATCTCTCTGTAGCATGGTCTATTGCTCAGGTAAGGAGGACATGCCAAAATATCTGCTCAGCTGCTGCTTGGGTCCTGTTTCTCTTCTTCTATTCCTTCCCCCACTGGACAAGAATGAGCTGAGTACTAAAATAGCCCTTTCTGCAGTGCAATCAGGTGTGAGAGGCAATGGCATTGAAGGGGCTTAACAGTTTTTCTGTGTGCAGTCTGCTTTGGTACCGAGTAGCCCTTAGCCCCAGTACACCTGTCTCCCTGCTTTTCCTACCTGCTGTGACATGTTGGAAATGGCCCTTGGAACCCTGTTATTGCCACTGGGTCTCTGTTACATTAAGAAATTTTAGGAATCAGGAGGTATTTTTGGCTCACTGTTGCAGATTAAATCCAAGTCTATCTGGTGTTTTCCAACTGCTGTTCTTGGGCACTGACATAAAACTTTGTTTAAATCAATTGTGATTCAGGTTTGTAAATTAAAACATGGAAAATGTCCAAATGGTTACATATGCACTGTACTTGATCTTGTATAGTAAAAATTATTCAGCTTTATAAATTGATAGATCACTAAGTGCATTAACCCTAAGTTGCTTTGAAGTGTCAAGTGCAAAAATAAGCATCATATTTAGCTGGAAGAGTTATGAATATTAAAGATTGCAGTGACTAGGTTGTAGATTCAAATTTGTGTTCTGACATGTGCTGGTACCTTGTACAGCAAGTAATGTTTCATATTAGTCATTTAGACAACCACCACAGTCTTCAAGCAGGTGATAACTGGTGGCTAGATTGACTTGTTTTGGTCATTTTTGGAGGCCTGTGGTAGTTCCACTTTTCAACACATATACTTAGCCAACAGCATTTTATTCCACTTCTGAGGCATAAATCAAGTTTTTCTCTTCCTCTGTCAACTGAGCTTGACCCTCAGTGTTTGCAGTCATGTAGAGGGATCAGTGTCTCTTTATATATTTAAGGTGCTAAAAATTGCAGTAGCTGACAACATGCTACATTGTAAATTTTCATTGTTTGCTTACAAATATTTATCTTGTACAGGCAAATGGAAAAAACAGTACCCACTGTTTTTGAACAGAAAGTGACAGCTCTTTAACCTGAGATGATCATTGTGAGGCCTTTTACCATCTCATGTCTAAAACCATGAATGGCAAATGTGAAATACAGGCTGTGACATGCCTTTTCCTCCCTTCCTGCTACTTTTCATAGAGGTTTTGACCCTTCCTTCAGTTGGTGTCTGGATCTTTGGATGAATACTGATCATAATTTTCTAAGCCAGAGTTGTGCTATTAAATAAGCTTTACTCAATGTTGTAACTGCAAGTGAGCTGTGTCCAGGATCATTTGTGAATTTCAAGATTTCTCCTTGTACATACCTGGTGTGCTCCTGTTTCTGTAAGGTGTTGATAGTGCTGAGCATTATACACAGCTGCATATTTACACAAGTAAAATTGCAGTTTTGTAATTGGGTAGTAAAAGCAGAGCTTGATTTCATTATTTTATCCCTAACTTCTATATTGAATGTATTTCAAAGCTCAACAAATATTCTAATGCACACTACAGCTGAACTTAAACTTTCACATGGCAGGGTCACAGCCCTAACCACTAAACTGTGGTTTTACTCACTGCACAAGCAGCAAATCAATTGACAGTGATTAATTTTATTTCCTCTTAATTTGAAGTCAACAAAACCATTTCATTTCTCAAATTAAACTTACACAAAAACCTGATTCATTTTACAGTTACAGTTGGCTGAATGATTTGTAAAGAACAGTTATGCTACACTATAATTGGTATAAGTGTGTATCAGCCAAATCCATATCATATGAATTTGTAAGTTTATAAATATTGTCCATATTAAAAATTTGATGTCCCTTTCCAGCAGCTCTAGAATGGACACCTTCACAGAATTCAATGCTATACAGTGGAAAACTGGCTTATGGTGGAAATTCATTGTCAAAACCAACACTGTTTATACATCATAAATGTCAAAGAGTAGGTTTCACATGCTTATTGTAAAAATGAATTTTTTTGGCTCCAGTTTTTGTAACTTTGTCCCTCATGAGTTTCAAACATCACAATTTGTCACGCTGCATCTTTTTGAGCACACAGTATAATTTGCAGGATTCACTTATGATATACCCAACTGTTTATACTTGGTGCATATTTCCATAGTGATCACTGTTCATATTTCCCCATCTAGCCACTTGCTATCCATGTAATGGTCTCTTCCCCTTTTTCATTCTTTGTCCAGCTACTTGGCATCTTCATGTTTGTGCTGTTGGTCCACCAATCCTTTCCTGACATTGCCCTTTACACAATAGTTTCCTCCAGGTCATCTGCATTGGCTATCATGCTGCAGTTGGAGTTGGAGTTAGAGCTGTTGTAGGCACGCAGGTAGCCATGTCGCAGCGCATGTGCATAACTCTCACCCCCTCCTCCTGAGGCGCAGTGGACCAGCATGCCGTGCAGTGACTGGCTACGTCGTGTCCAGATCACACTCAGTCGCTTTGCATAGCCGTAGCAGGTTGCAGTAGCAACCTCACCCATATCAAAGGAACAGCTTCGCTTGGCTGTTGGTGGCAGGTTCTCAGGGGAGGGGCTACAATGCACAACACCCCTGGTCCCACCTTGTGTCTCACAGTCAGTCTTCTCATAGGCATGGGGAGGGGCTGAGAGTCTGGAGCCAGTCATTCTGGCTTTGGCTCTTTTGTTCTTAGTTAAGCTGCCTGGTCGGGGGAGGGTGGCTGCATGGCTGGAGGAGTAGTATAGGGTGTATGGAGGGAAGGTCTTTTCAGGGGTGCCACTGCTCCAACTACTGCGCTGCTCAGGGTTGCGCTTCAACTTGGGTTTTGGAGGAGGGGGTAGAATCCTATTGGGGACTACAACCATCACCACACCCCCATTCCCATTGGTCTGCAGGCACACGTCAGCTGCCTTGCGGGGGAGTGACACAGCTGGGTATTCTGCCATGTTGGTGTGACAGGGGCCACAGGCCCGCCTTCGTACAACCATGGCTACAGTGAATACAAGCAGAGTTACAACCAGGACCCCACCCACCAGTACAGTCAGGGTACCTCCCAGGAAGTGTGCCTGTAGTGAGCGGCACTCTGGGTAGCCATCTTTGGTGCTGAAGTGGACACAGCCCAACACCTTGGTGGCAGCCATGGCCGAGATGCCGTCAAAGATGGCCAGGACACACAGATTGTAGTCTGCACCGGAGACCAGGTTCTTCAGCTGGAAGCTAGTGATGGTTGAAGGCAGGATTCTGTCAGAGCAGAGAGGTGAGTAGTTGAGGTGGCTGAGAGAGGGGGAGGGATTACAGGCAGAATACAGGTGGTTCCCATCCAAGCTATTGCAAGCAAGGAGAGGATTAGATCCTCTTAGGAATGGGTAGGAAGGCTTGTAGTTTGTAAGAGAATGTAGGAGGGAACTGAAGGGTTGAAAAAGTTACCTGCACAGACCCAGGGAATATAAACGATCATTGAACAAAAATACTAAATCTTTTGCGGCAGGATAAGATCTGCTTGTCAAACTTGGAAAGCATTTTCATTCAATTTTCTCTCTTCCAGATTGACCTTGTCTCCCTCTTAATCATTTTAAAGTTCTTCCACAGTCACTCCCCTGTTAAATGTCATAACTGTTTTGATACATTGATGAAATGTTTCAGAAGTATATCTTTAATTATAACCTTGAATTTAAAAGTACATTTAAAATGCTAGACTATGCTGATGGCTAATATTCTTTAATTTCCTTTTACCTCTACAAGGTGCAGATGATGCCTTTGCATAACAAATGGTCTGAATTCCATCTGTTTTGCATATTGCCTGCAGCCTATAACCATGTTGATGCTTTATAATCAAAATGAAGGCAGAAATGTATCAGGTGGTGAAAAGCTATGACAATGCAGATGCTGTACCATCTTGCATGGCTGTGGCATTCCTTTTCCTGCTAGCTTGATTCAGTCTCCCTCCTGCCTGAGTGGCACTGACTGGAACTCTTGTTCACCTGACACTTTGTTCAATTTATGTATCCACTCTGTTTTTGGCTTGACATTTTATTTTTATTTTTTTAAAGGAAAATTATCATAAAATATGTATGTTGACTTAACATTTTTATGTTGGCTGAATTATGATGGCCTGTTCCAGTTAGGGATGCTACTGCTCCCCAATGCCCCACCTGGAGCTGTGCAGTGAACCCTCATTCTCAAGATGTGCTGCCAGGTAATAGCTTGTTATATAGTTGTGAAATTAATTGGATAGCAAGTCACATCACCTGGTATTTGATGGGTTTAATAAATATTCTCATGTCTCTAGTCTTCTGTAGACTGCTGGGTGTCCACCCAAGAGGTATAAATGTTTACCATGTATTGCAAGTTGACTCTAATCTATATGCTGCCAGTGGGTTTAATATTGAAAGGACTGGTATGCAATTGTGGAAAGGAAAGCTATCTTTAGCTTTGTAGTGCCTTCTCGCCTACCTATGATCAAGAAGCTCTGGTCATATGCCAGTGATTCCTGGGGACACTCACCTGTATACTAGTGTCTCATCAGCTGTGCTGTTGTATTGGATCTGGTACATCCACACCATATGGGCTCCGGAGGATTTACCCAGGTGCCAGCGCACCTGTGCTGTGCTTGAAGTCACCCCCAGCACTACTACCCTGCACTCCCCAGCTGGCCTCCCATCAAGATCTTCTGGTATGCTCACATTCCTGGCCACAACAGCCTTGGTGCTTGAGCTGCTCTTGCCATGGGTGATATCAGAAGAACCAGGATCATGACTATACACAAATGGTACAGTGCTGTTGCTACGGTGTGGGAGTGGAATGATCTTGAGGTCCACCATGGCAGTGGCCTCACCTGCTGCATTCATGGCAATGCAAGTGTAGGCACCATTATCCTGTGCCCTTGTCACCAGCAGGTCCAGTGTGCCATTTCGGTAGGACTGTGTGCGACTTGTGTTAGCCACCATGCGGTCATCCGGTGACACCCAGTGGATGATGGGCTCAGGGTCTCCAATGGCACGGCACCTCAGTGTGGCCCGCTGGCCTTCCAATACCCATAGCTTATGGGTGTGCCGGGTGATGAGTGGTGGCTCGCAAGTGAACTCTTCTTCAGGGATGGACCAAAAGTACCGTCCTGCCAGGTATGTGGGTGTGGCACATGTCTCCATGTCATCAGTGCGCACCAGCCTACGGAGCCACAGCAGTTCACAGTTGCAGTGCAGTGGGTTTCCACCAAAGCTTAGGCTGATAATGGCATTGTAGGGTGTTGGACTAATGACCCCGGTCTGTGAGCGTGCAAACAGGGGATCAGGGGGTAGTGTCTGCAACCGATTAGATGTCATGTCCAACCGGGCAAGCTTGTACATCTCGCCAAAGGAGCCTTCGGCAATATGGTCAATGAGGTTATGATCCAGGTGGAGTGTGTGTAGACTGGCCATGTTCTGGATGGCTTCCCAGGGTACACTGCGCAAGTTATTGTAAGACAGGTCTAGATCCTCAAGCGTGGGTAAGAAGTCATCAAAGGCTTGTGGTGATACATCTGTGAGTTGGTTGTTGTTGAGGATGAGATGCTGCAAGTTGAGCAAGCCAGCCAAGTCACGCTGCCCCACTGCAGTTAGCCGGTTTGTGTCAAGGTGCAGAGAGCGTAGGCTCTCGAGGTCGGCGAAAGCCATGGGCCGGATGCCATGGATGGTGTTTCGTGACAGGGTCAGGTCTACTAGACCTGTCATGTTGGCAAAATCTGCTCCGCCCACCTCCAGGATGAAATTGTCCGCAAGGCGAAGCTCCACAGTGCGCCGGTCGATATTTGGTGGCACAAAGAGGAGCCCCTTGTTGACACACAGTGTACTGAGTGATTCTGACAGGTTCCGGCACACGCAGTGGAATGGGCACAAAGACACCATGCCCCAGGTCTCACCCCCAAATGCAGGGGTTGCTAGCAAACAAGCACAGATCAACATTATTAACCAAACAGGGGGTTGGACCCTAGGGATCAAAGTTAGTCTCAATTGCTCCAGTGAGGGTTTGATTCCATTGAGACAGGTATGAAGGAAGAATCTCTGCAAAAGTGGTGTGTTTGTCATCTGCTGAGTAGGTTGGGTCTCTCTTTGATGGATCCATTTTGAGGGATGTTGAACACCTTTCAGGGCTAGGAACTTGAAATAAAATGGTGTTTTGCTGTACAGGTGTTGCACTGAGAATGGGTGTGGTTTTCTGAAAGTGTCCTGAAGTGGGGGGCTGAGCATGGTAGACCCAATTTGTCCTCAGACCTAGATGGAAGTTGAGAAGTAAACAGGATGTCAGGGGGAGAGTGTATGAAATGCAATCCAAGCAAGACAAATGCAGAGATTAAAGGAAAACCCCAGTGAAGACAGTTTCTTTTTAATTGTATGGTTTCATGAATTCACTAATTTGGAGATGTGGGCCAATATATGTATTGAGAGCAAACTGATTGTGGAGAATAACTGCTTTAATTAGAAACAATTCAGTACATTAACACATTTAGTTCTTCTAAAGAACTTACTGCAGAAAATGTCTAAATTAGCCTGGTGTGGTTATGCTGTGTTCACCTCACCATTACAAATGGAAAACTTCCAAACTGATGGTTGACAAGCTGCCTGCAGGTGTTCTGCCACCATTCTCAAAACAGATTAATTTAGGAGAAATATTTTAAATGTGTTTTAGTGGCATGTACAAATCACTTAAGCTCAGCAGCAGAATTAAAGGTTAGATTTGAGTCATATGAAAATTGGCATTTAATCGCCATTTATTCCTGATTCTGCAAACTCCAATCTAATGTTCTGAGCGCAAGACCCTGATCCCCACCACACGCATACACACTACCAGGCCCTCTAAAGAATGCAGGTCACAGCAGAGTCCCAGTCTTTGCCAGCTGCCATTATTCACATTGATCGCCAATGAATAATTCCACACATCACATGTAATTTGAATTCAAGCCAATTTAGTGCTACCACACAGGAGAGGCATTCATCAATCTTTAGCAGGATTTGTGGGGGGAGTTGCAAATGTGTGCACACTCCACTTAAGAGTACACTCTAGCCCAAATTTAGAAATTCAAGGGTTATATATTTAGCTAACTGGTGTGTTGTCACCAGTGCTCAACTTGTCTTTGGTTTATTTGTGTGCACATTACTGGTATGGTCTAGTTTGTCTAAATCTGGAAATCTGTGTGGAAGCTAAGCTAATACTTTAAACCCTCTTAGTTTGTACTTGTTTTAGTTGAGTAATTTACCATGTCCTTTCTTGATAAATACCTTGATCAAAGGTTCTACAGCAGAAGTGGGAGTCCAGCTTGAATTGGCAACATTCAGGCTGCAGCTTTGATCCTAATTACTATACCACTGGTTGCCATCTGAGATGCATGACACCTGCTAGCCCAAAAAACTTAATGAACTAAGGCTTTTCCATCATTCATGTTTGTTTCTACTAGTTGGATAATGAAATGATATGTTAAATAGTATTGGTGTGCTGGCTTTATCCATCTGCTGCTAGTTGCATGGCCATGAGTGGTTCTTATTTTTGCCCCTGCAAACCTTATGTAATGGTACTCCCCTGCTGACCGCAGGTGTGTGTGTGTGTGTGCGCTCAAGTATCAGATGGAAAGGAGGTAGTCAGAGGCTGCGAAGGGACTATATGCAAGTTGAGTCCAGCCATATGTCTAGATTGGCCTGTGTATGTTTACATCCATGCATGTGTACATGAGAAGGGTGAATCATAACCTGTGGTTGGATTTCAGTGCTTCCATACATGTATTAGGTGGTTCTGAGGATGCGTGGACTTAATTTTCATGAATCCTAGCCCTTTAACAACCCATGATTATAAATGAACATTGAGATGTGTATATTTTGTTTACAGTTCTGATTTTGGAATCATGTGTTTGACCTGTATGTATCTCTGAGCTGTTGGTGTCTGTGCACATCATACCTTCAATGTCTGGGCTTCACCAAGGTTCAAATCAGCTGTGTGTCACCCTATTTCCTCCACATTTTGGGGATTGTGCTGTTCCTGATCCAGAGCACTAGACAGCAGTAGTGGCAGTGCACTACATTGAATGCAGCAGGACTGCTGTGGGTTGTCCTCCCCTGGTTTCAGAGGGACCTTCAGCTGCACAGTGCAAGAGCTGCTGTTCTGCTCATGAACAACATTAAACCCAGAATAGGGCAGCACAGTCACTTTAGCTGTGATCCTTTTTTTGCTGTCTTTCTGTCATTCCTCTGTAGTCCCATGTTACACTCTGACCCACCAGGTATGTTTCCTACTGTGTTGCAACTTCATCTCTTTAAGCCAGATCAAACCCCCCCCCCCCATCTACTTCACAGCAAGCTGTAAGTAGGCTTAAATAGCCAGGATATTAATTACTTACACACATATTCAGGAACTAAGGATTTCAGTGCAAACACCAAAGCAGATTACCCTGCCCCTCCCACTAGTCTTTGCACCCCCCCCCACTGTTGAATAAGTGAGTCTTACCTGGAACGTTGGACACAAACACAGCCGAGTTCTGCCACTAGCAATCACAGATCTTTGCTCTGCAGGTGATAAGGGGTCAGCAGAGCATGAATCCATAGGCTGTTAGCAATATCCCTAGGAGCTACAAGTCTGTCTTCGTGATGTCTGAAATTGCTCAGACCTGGGGCCACCCATCATCCGTCCGTTTCATGCCTCCAGAAGAACGTCTCCCCGATGCTGGCGGCTTTTGCTGCAGCACACACGCAAGTGTCCCTGCACAGGCTCTGTTTGAAGAAATCCGTAACAGAAAAGCAGACATCCATGAATGTCTTTCAGCATCAGTCCAGCTTATGGATCCCAGTGCTCTTCTCCCTCGGCAACCGTGCTGCTTATGCTCCCTCCTCCAGATGAATGGGGTCTGCTGTGGGGGTGGGGTACTCCCGGTGTGTGTGTGTACTGTCGATCTTCAATGCTGGAAGAAAGGCTGAGTATAAGATCTGCAAAAAACAGAATGCAGCAGCTTCCCACTGCTCATGCCTGGAGCGGAGTGTAATTTGGTGCAGCGAGTGTGACTGCAGTGTGTGCATGTGAGGGAGCGTGCGGCAGTGGGTGGTGAGGCAAGTGAGCGAGGGATGAGATGGTGGGAGTGAGCTCAGGGTGGTGCTAGGGTTTGGGGAAGTGGAAAAGGACCTGGGTACAAAGGGCTGTGCAATGTACAACATGACATTCAGCTGACTCATCTGGCTCAACATGATCCATATCATGACAGTTTCTGTAGCTGGAGGAATTCCAGCTGTCCAGCCCCCAGTGGGGTCCAAGTGCCATTGAGACACCTGCATGTGTGGGAATTGGCATACCTTCTGCAAGTGATGTCTCATTTTCTGTACTCCAGTGAATCTCTTGTCACCTTGGTGACAGAGAACCAGATGGTATGAAGCTCATTCTAAAAGGGTGTGGGTCTTTGGTTGATTATCATTGTTCTGTTCAGCTCTTAGGAAGCTGCCTTTTCTGTATTTTAAGTAACTTAAGACTGGAGTAACCCTTAGCACCTCAGTGGACAAATGTCAGTTCAAACACTGGAACACTGTCTGTGAAGCAATCATACAGACTCCCCATTAAAGTTGCAATACATGCTGATCTCATGTTGAGACTATACAAGGGGGGACCCAAAAATAACTTTTTTTTAATTAAATCATGTTTCTCAGAACATTTCCAAAATTTAATCACTCTCAAAATACTCTCCCTAAGACGCAATACACTTGTCCCACCGCTTTTTCCATTGTTCAGAATTGTTCTGAAACTCTTGCAAAGTGATATCCTTCAGTGCCTCCATTTTGCTTCTTGACCTCTACATCCTGAAAATGGTTTCCTTTTAAGGTCCCTCTTCATTTTTGGAAATAAGAAAAATCACAGGGTGCAAGGTCCAGGGAGTGGGAAACTGTCGTCCTATTTTTCATGAGAAACTGCCACACACTCAATGCTGTGTGGGCGGGAGCATTGTCGTGATGCAGAAGCCACTTGCCTGATCGCCACAATTAGGGTCACTTTCTCCGCACTGCATCACACAATCGCTTGAGCTCTTCTGTCAAAATTTCTTGACATAAACTCCAGTCAATGCTTCCAACTCATCGATTGTTCGATCAAACATTATCACGTCACAATTTTATGTTTTCGTTGGGTCTGCTTGTTGGTCTTCAAGTGACATGTTGCCACATCTGAACCGAGAACCATTCGTAAACCCTTGCCTGGCTCAAAGCTGCTACTTTGAAAGCCTCTCAAAGCATTGTTTCTGCTGCTGTTTTCCCCAAAAGGAAACATAACTTGATGCTTGATCTGCTTGAAACTTTGAATGTACATACAAGCTCACAGTAGTCATGGCACCCTTTTCTGTTTACTCATCCCCCTTCCCTTCCATTGTGTCTATCTGTTATTACATCTGTTTAATTGGAGTGAGCCACAGGAGGATATGGAATGCTGCACTGCAATTCACCCTAACTGGGTTGTTTTATTATACCCCTAAAGGTCAGAGTACAGGCAGGATGTACATATGGATGTGTCTCTGCCCCCAGAGCTGGGTTTTATGTTTGTGGCTGGTGCTTTGTCTATAAAGAAAAAGGAACCTCATGGTTGCTCCTACAAACAGAAGGGGCACCTCAGGAACAGGAAAATGCTCTGAGGTTTAAGTGCCTGGAGTTGGCAATGTAATGAACCATCATGAGTGGTTAATGGTTCCAAGGGGTGATGTGTGGCCTTAAGATCAATGGTGCTTCAGATGTCCCACTGTTGCAGGGTAAAAGGAGCCTGCAATTTTCTTTTCCCAGCTGCTCTAGGGTTGTATACCTGTGCTAGGGACATCATGGGAACAACCTATATTGCTGCTGTACTGATACTTGCCTGGCTTGGTCACTCCCTTATGTTTCCTGTGACCCTGCAGACAAACATCCCCTTCCTGCAGAATGTTCTGAGCAATGATCAGTTCCTTTATGGCACAGTGGACACACAGTTCATTGATGAGAACCAGGAGCTGTTCAACCTGAAGCCTGTCCAAAACCGGGCCCAGAAGTTGCTACACTACCTGGGTGAGTCCTGCCTGATTAAACTTGCTTAATTACATCAGCTGGCCAGTGTACACAACAAAATACGGGTTTGGTTTCTTCCTCATTTGTAGGGCAGGTTATATTTAAATGGACTGATTCATGAGGAATAGGCATACAAGAACAGTTATTGATCTTCCAGGGACTCAAAGTAACTTTATGGTTAGTCTGTTTCCTTAATGCCTCTTACTACCAGTTTAGCTGACATTTAAATACTTAATATTTTAAGTGGATTGGTGATATACCAACTTGCATGGCTACATTGTGATATTTGTTTACATCCTCATGTGGTCAAATTTGCATATACATTTGGAAATTGTATATAGACTGAACTGAAGCTTTAAGTCTCAGTATTGTCACCCCCCAATAGGTCTTTTACTATTTATTCAGTCAGTAGCATGGTCAAGGGTACTATAGTAAGAGCATAGATCAGAGCTGTTGCAAGGCAATAGCTCTAACTACTACACCACCTGCTGATCAGTGTCTAGAGTTCTCCATCATTTGGGAATTAGGTGAGGGGTGTTGTACGCTGTCTGGATCCTACAGATGTACCTCACATTCACCTTTTGCTGTTCATTAGGATTATGGTTAACATAACCCTTACTCAAAATTTTATTCCCCTCAAAATAACATTTCTTGCTCAAGGACAGGAGACCACTATGCCTGTTAACCTTATGGAAGTTGTAGGTTTTTTTTTTACTGACAGACAATCTCCTCTTCCCTTCCACAGGTCATGTGATGGTGAATGGGCCCACTACTCCGATTCCTGTGAAAGCAAAGCCGTCGTCCATTGACCCAGTTGTTCCCATGGTGTCCCTAGGTGAGTACATTAGGACACATGTTGGCCTCACCTTGTACTGACCCCTTGTATAGAGCACATGCTCTTAACAATTCAAATCCAAGTTTTATACCATTTTACACTTACTACTGGTTTACTTAATGTGACTCATTTGCAGCGGACTCTTAAGAATTCAGTCTGGCCAGCTGTTTTTCGTGAGTAACTTCCAATGTTAAGCAACTTAGAATGATTTATTCATTTCTAGAGCTGAGTAATTTTTACTGTATCATTTCATGACGATTACCATGCTCAATGCCATTACAGCAGTTTGGCCCTTTGAACCTGAGACCATAATGTAAGGCAGCAGCTTTAACTTCCCTGCTGCCTGCTGTCCCTGCCTTGTATTAATCAGAAGTTTATTTTACTCCCTTGATTTTTCTTTTGTCAGTTGCCTTTTCATATTGATATGTTAGGAAATTACAATTTGTATGCCTTTGTTTGGCTCTCGTCATCACTTGGAAACCAAACATACTCCCTCTGATGCTCTAGCTCACATTGAGTACTGTGTAAAAATACAATTCAATTGATTCAGCACACGCTGTTTCACTTCAGAGCAGCTTATGGCTGACATTATGCAGACACCAGGAGTATAGCATAAGGGCCTATAAGTATGCGTATGGGCGTCTAAAGTGGATCACAGGACAGTAGCTGCCACCTTATCTGGGTGTTATCAAAATGAAAAGTTCACACCACATACAAAGTGCATGTGTGCCACCAGCCTGTGTCATACTTGCTGCTGTTTTATTTTATGAAGACTTCATTGAGAAATCAAGTGCACTGTGTTTAAAATTTGAATTTCCTGAGTACCCATTCCTTGTTTAATCACCCAGTTGTATAACAGAATAATGTCGCACCCCCCCCCCCCCCCACTGGTATGCTGAAATCACATTTTAGGTGTATGATTCCTTTGTCCTATGACTTAAGAGCTTCTCAATTTTTAGTGGAAATTACTACAGTAATTTACAGTAGTATGTTTGCATTTAACTTTAATTTTTAGCTTTGTGTACTATTAACTTTGAGCTGTAACTGGTTAACTTCAGGAGACCCCCCAGCTGGCTTCCGGGATGTGTTGCTGCGTGAGGGTCCTGAGGGTTTTGCACGTGCAGTACGTGCCCACCAGGGCCTGCTCCTCATGGACACAACCTTCCGTGATGCCCATCAGTCCTTGCTGGCCACACGTGTGCGAACTCATGACCTCAAAAAGATTGCACCCTTCGTCGCCCATAACTTCAACAACTTGTTCAGTGTGGAAAACTGGGGAGGTGAGCAGTAGGGAATTTTTGTGGTACCTGGAGGAGCAAATCTACTTCTGTTTACATGTATAACTGCAGCTTCCCTGGGGGGCAAGTGAAGTGTGTGTGTTCATTCTTGACCGCATGCTTGTCTTGGTTATCTCTCCAGCACCCTGCAAAACTCACTTTAGTGCCTTAAGGCAAAATGACTCCCTCTGCTTGTTAGGAAGAGGTTACAGATCAGGATAGAGGGCTCAGTGACTCAGGGCAGCGATAGTCTCCTGTGCTGAGATCCATTTAGTTATTAGATGTTTCCTCGCCGCAGTAAGTCAGAGTAACTAAAAATGTCAAACTTCATTTAGACTCAAACCCAGGTTTGTCTTGCTGGTGCCACCTTGTTACTGGCTCAAAGCACTTATGTAATTGTTTACAGCAATAACATTATGACCAAATGCATAAATCACGAACTTATTTATATAGCCAGGACAGAAATGATTCAGAAAGAGATGGAATTTGAGATTCTTCTTGAAAGCTGGGAGGGTTCAACAGTTCTGGGAGAGAGAGGGGACTCATTCTGTCAAACTGAAAACCTGCAAACCTTTTTGGTCTTGTGACTATAACCACCAAAAGGTTCAAGTTGAACATAAATCTGAATGAACCCAGTACAGACTATATCACCCACCTGCTCCTTTGTGCTTCTCCCTCTGAGGTGCTACATTTGATGTGGCCCTGCGGTTCCTCTACGAATGCCCCTGGCGAAGGCTGCAGGAACTGCGTGCACTTATGCCCAATGTGCCCTTCCAGATGCTGCTGAGGGGTGCCAATGCTGTGGGATACACAAATTACCCTGACAATGCAGTGTTCAAGTTAGTACCTCCACTACTACACTATTTGCCTCGGAAGGCAGACACTTTTGGTCAATGAAAATCAGAAATAACACTGACTATTCCCCCCCCCCCCCCCAGTTTCTCATAGTGCTGATTTCTTTTTCTCCATTTTCCCTCTCCCTATACCAGGTTCTGTGAGGTGGCTAAGGAGAATGGGATGGACATATTCCGTGTCTTTGATTCTCTTAACTACCTTCCCAACATGCTGCTGGGTATGGAGGCGGCAGGGGCAGCTGGAGGTGTTGTTGAGGCAGCCATCTCCTACACGGGTGACGTCTCAGATCCCATGAGGCAGAAGTACTCTCTGCAGTACTACCTGGAATTGGCTGAGGAGCTGGTGAAGGCAGGAACACACATTCTGGCCATCAAGGTGAGGGTTTGATTTTCTTCTCTATGCATGTTATAATGGGCTGCTGCTGCCTCAATTTGTGTTCCATTTTCTGATCCCTGTGAATGAGCACAGAACAGTAAAAGGCTTCTTGGTGCTCTGACCCCATGCTGTCAGAGCAACTTATCCTACTAATCCCCCAACTTGCACAAACCAGCTGCTGAAATAAAGATTCTCCAACTTGGAATTCCATTTGAATTCAAGTTGAAAATGCTGTAGTTTTCTAAATCACATTTGTCAGATTGGTATGGAATGAGTTGTGAATTCAAATTTTAATTGTTTAAATGAGCAGTATGATGTGTTATGTACTTGACAAAGAAATGCATTGTCATGGTCTACAAGTGAAGGTCTTTAATATATTCCTTAAAGCCATTCAGAAGGTGAATTCTAAGATGAAAGAATTACCATTAGCTCCAATGATAAATTTGCCTTCCTGTTATCCAAAATGGACACCCTCTTATGTTAATTCTTTAAATCCCATTAAAATGGGCATGGTTAGATCAATAAGTATGTTATCCCGACAAGGCATTTTCATTTTAATTACCCTAATACTGTGTCTCTGGTCATTCGGCTCTTGCATAGCCGTTATGTACCATACACTTAACACCCCCCCCCATATGAGAAAATGTTTGTTCAGCATGTGTAATTTTAAATTTTAGTGCAAAAATAAGACCAGTAACAACAAAAATCAATGAAAACAATACTATCTTGTATGACTGGAATTTCTCAATGAGTGGCTTCTCTGTTTTAAAACAGATTATAATGGTAGCAGTATATCTGACTGGTGCTCTAACTATAACAACTTTATGGTCTTCTGGTGTGAAGATGAGAATATCCAATGGAAAATCATCCTTTCTTGCCATAGGACATGGCTGGCCTGTTGAAACCCCAGGCAAGCTGGCAGCTGGTGGGAGCCCTTCGTGACCGTTTCCCTGATTTGCCCATCCACGTCCACACCCATGATACTGCAGGTGCAGGAGTGGCAGCCATGTTGGCATGTGCCGATGCAGGAGCAGACATAGTTGATGTGGCTGTGGACCCGATGGCAGGAATGACATCTCAGCCCAGCATGGGTGCTATTGTGGCCTGTACCAAAGGCACCAAGTTTGACACAGGTAAGCAGGTGGGCTCTGAAACCCATGTCACTTCATCCATACAGTAAGCTGTCTAGTGGTTACCTGAATGCTTGCTATGTTCTGGAATAGGGCATAGTATTACAAATAGGATGACATCCTGAGTCCACTGGCACAATCTGTTTCCAACATTTGACTTAGAAATTTTTGTAGTGAATGGAATTTTTTTTTTTTGATTCACCAGTATTTTAAAATTTGTCTGACCAGAATCTTTCCTCACCTGTTATAAGTTGCAGAACAAGTGAATAATTTAGATACCATTGTTTTCTAGACTTTGTCTGATCAGTGAAATGAGGAACGTGGCATGTGTTCAAGTCAGTGAACAGTCATCCTGTGAAATCCAGTGTTTATCATTTTCAATTAGTTGTATTTTAGTTCCAATTTAATAAAAATGTAGATTTAAATTCTCTATTCAAGACTTTCACTGAATGTAACCATAAATTCCAATCCCAACTGTAAGCTAAGGAGCTAGTGTATTTCTCTTTGCTAATTTGCACACAGCCTTTGTGAGTTACCTCACTAAGGCGAGCTGGCTGGTTCCACTGAAATTAGGAAACAATTGGCTGCTGCATTTTACTACTATTGGTTCTGATATCTTTTTAGTTCTCTCTCATGACTTGTGCATTGAGCATATTAAAAGTATTTGTAAGTCCCACACAGAATCAGATTAAACCTGATTAATTTACTAAAGGCCTATAAACCCAAAGAAATGTCCCCCTCTCTCATTTGAGCAGCAGCTTTTATTTAAATAAAACAGTTTCAATTGCTTATAAATCCTCTTGGATCTCAAATCTGCAGCCTTAGTCTGTTTTAACATGGTTCTTCCAACTCAGTGTGACATTTTTATTTATTCATTTACCTGACAATTTGGTGTTTAGTACAGTTGATTAACTTATTGTATCAATTGAGATTATGTACTTTAATCAATGGTACTATAACAGGAACAAGTCAAACTTGGGTCCTTCATTTGGAAGTTGTAACCACTGCCCCTCCTTCTGCTCAAAGCTACCTCACTAAAACAGTGCTGAGGCTTGGTGTGCAGTGATCAGTCCCCTCATGATTCTAGCAGAGGATGAGCACTTGGATAGATGGCAACTAAGAGGATGAGCATCTGGATAGATGGCAACTAAGACAAACTTCTAGTCATTCACTCCCTTTAAATATCAGCGCACACATCACTTATTTACTTAGCAGGTTTTTATCTGGACAGCAGCCAGCACACATGAGGCTGACCTTGTCCTACTGGGTATTTAACCAAAGCTATTCAGCTAAAATATCTTGCTTGAGGGTACAATGGCAGTACAAACTCATTTTTCTTTTTGAACTTTAAATCTTGCAGTGCTTTTGTACTAAAGCCACTTAAGTGGTTGTACAGCTTGCTGTTCTACTGTTATTGCTTTTATTTAGTTTTTTTTTTTTTTAATGGTTCTGTTCTGCCTTGCTCAAAGGTAAATTGGGAGGCTCTCTGTGCTTCTTACCCTACTGCATGTTGCTATGGTGATGTCCAGCTGCCTGACTCTGTTCAGCTTCTTCACTCTCAACATTATACTGCTTTTTACACCCCTCATCAGCTGCCTGATGTCCCCAGGGCTGTGGACGCCACTCTGCATGCAGTACTTGTCCTGCATGCTACTGCTGCAGCTAATTGAAATGTGGAACTCAACATTTTGCCACTAATTCTTACATTTCTGACTCAAATACTTAAAAATATTTTATCATTTTGTTGATAAACAAGTACAACCAAAGCAGTTATCAAGATGCTGAGTGGCAGGGTGCTCCTGCACCACTGGAGAATGGGTAAGGGGTGGAATGTAAAGCAGGAAGCGGCCCAGACGGCAAAAAATGCTACCCTCTAGCTTTTTGTTAACACTGACTTGTTGGACATTAGTACAGACTATATCACCCACCTGAACATAATACCCGCAGTCCTGACAGCCAAGCACAACCACAAGTTGTTCTAGCCTGCAGAGCATTGTGTGTGTGGGGGGAGGGGCAACCCAGTTTTGACAGCTGAAGGAAAGAACTGCCATGTTTATGCTGTGAGCCAAGCTAACGTATACATTATATACACTTGGTCTATAGACTTGTGTGCAGTCCAGACAATGTTTTGATTCCTATATAGAAAAGGTCATCTAGGTATTAAGACAAACGTGCTATATAAGCCTATATAAGTGAAATTTTAAACTACTGCCTGCACAAGATTTCTTGTTTTCATACATTTCTTTCATGAAGTTGAGGTTCCATGTTTTTGTCTCATATGGAGGGGAGAGAGTTATCACCAGGAAGCACCACTTGGTGAGAGCGCTATACTTGATGCTTCATCCAATCATATTGGGCAATTCATCGTTTCCTCACTGCATCAGTTTATTTAAACTGTGTACAATCTAGTGTTGCTATGTCAGTCCACATTTGCCCAATTCATTAATGCTCTGCTTAGCCCCTCACACCCCACCTTTGAGTTTCTACAGCTTCTTGCAACACTGCACTGCTAATGGAATTGTGTTGAAGCGGTCTACTGCATCTGCTTGAGCAACCACAATCAAGCAAATTTTTTTGGGAAGAGCTCATTTGCAGCAAAAGAAATTTAAAGTTTATCAAGCATTGCAGGCATCTTGAGCCATCTTTTTTACAACAGTTGGTTTTCATAACTCTTGTGGAATATGTATTCGTGGCCATGTGGTCATGCAGCTGGAACTGTAAATCTCAGTTTTCATTTGTGTCCGAGACTGGGATTTGGCAGCTGATGTGACAACAACACAGTACACTGATTCTGACTGATACAACCCAATGAAGTGAAATTGACAGTTTGGTTTTTTGCCTTTTTGTCATGCTGGTTCCTAGGTGGTTGATGGAATTCCACAAAGACTCCACATCAATCTTTTATCCCCTCCCATCTCTCCACTCTGAATACAATTTGTCATTCTCCTATGGCACTTTATTGTAGCCTTAAAGCATGATGAATGAGAGCAAAATGTTTGCTGACATGCTGTAACATGCGCACACATCCTTGTGTCCCTCTGAGCCATTTTGAATTGTAGTGACAGGCAACCATCAGTATGTGGCGGCAGCAACAAGGGCTGTTCATTTGGCACTAAAGACTGACTGATACGCAAACCCTGGTTGGCCTGAAACTGCACTCACTACACTTTGATACAGAAAGTGCCTCTCAGATAGGAGATATCAAATATAACCACACTAGGGTAGGCTTTAAATGTTTGTACAATGGATGGAAAACAGATCACCAGTCACAGCTATTAAAATGTCCCTTTTGTTCTCTCCTTGGACAGGTATCTCCCTGGACAAAGTATTTGACTACAGCGAGTACTGGGAGGTGGCCAGAGGACTGTATGCTCCTTTTGACTGCACTGCCACAATGAAGTCAGGTAATGCAGATGTGTATGAGAATGAGATACCTGGTGGCCAGTATACCAACCTGCACTTCCAAGCCCACAGCATGGGACTGGGAAACAAATTCAAGGAGGTGAAGAAGGCCTATGCAGAGGCCAACAAGCTACTGGGTGACCTCATCAAGGTAAGATTACTGCTTGTCATGGTCTTGGTGGTAGAATAACTCTCATTCTTACCTGTAACTTTTAACATGAGATTTACAGTACTTTCCTCCAATGTTACATACAGTGCAAATTTAAACACAGCAACAGTTTCAGACACAGGACTGTCAAAGCATGCTTATTTCATATGACTCCGCTGGTTCACATCACTGAAGTAGTGTCGATATTCAAAGGAGAAATGCATAATAAATGTTAATACTTTTTTATAGATCTGGTGTAGGAGATCAGGAGAGAAATTTAAGATGGGTTTTGAGATGCTTCATGAATATTGGAAGGGATTCAGTAGTTCTGAGGGAATAGGGGCTTATTCTATGACATGAGGGGAATCCAGTTTTAGCCCTTATTACATAGTTCAGTTATGAGTGATTTCAAAGCAGCCGGAGGTAGAGGAGCACTATGTTTTTGAATCCTTCTATTATCACATTGCCGTTAATAGAATCTCTATACCTTTATGTACTTGTCTGTGAAGTAGTGTTGTGAGGGTTACCTGTGTAACTTCAATAGAAACCCTAGGCTGCAAGTCATATATCAGAGATGTCTGAATTCCCTTTAGCTGTATCCTTGAACAAGGTACATTGCCTGAATTAATGCAGTAAAAATACTTCATTGTCTAAATTGGTAAATCACCAAGTAGCTTAATATTGAAATTCTCTAAAAAAAAAAAAAAAAGAAAGAAAAAACACCAAATATGTCTAAAAGCAGTTTTTCTGTCTCTCTTTGTGTGGTTATAAGCTGAAGTGTTTTCAAATGTAATCTGTTTTAAGTATTACAGAACTTAGAACTGGATCTGTTCTGCAGCTCTACCGCAAGCATTTTTGTTTTCGTCTGGCCTCTCCCAGTTTTTGTTTAATCCACTATGATTTGCTCTTGTTCTTAAACCTATGAGTGTTTCTGGAGGTTTGTTTTCAGCCCTTCTATCTCACCTGTGTGACTCACATCTGTGATATCTACATTTTGCACCCTTTACTGACATTTGAGAAACTTCTCAATCAGTAATTGTTTGCTTGATTTTATTGCAGTCCTTAAACTCTATGCTAATGGGAATGGCTTCCCCAGGTAACACCCTCCTCCAAGATTGTGGGTGACTTGGCCCAGTTCATGGTGCAGAATTCACTGACACGTGCTGAAGTGGAAGAGCGGGCAGATGAGCTGTCGTTCCCACTTTCTGTTGTGGAATTCCTGCAAGGTCATGTTGGCATTCCTCACGGAGGTTTCCCAGAGCCCTTCCGGTCCAAGGTGAGCTACCTGACACGCCGTGTGTTTATTTCCACCATTCCCTTTGGGCTCATTACTGCCTTTTCTCATTCTTGGTAACTTTGTCTGCAGTGTTTACAATATAAACACAAGAATGAAGTTATTCTGCTTCCCAACATTAGTCCACCAACCACATCTGACAGTGTTTCTGTGCTGTGTTGGTGCTGAGCTTTGTGTTGAAAGGTAAAATCTTTAAAAAGCAAATTGTGAAACAGAAGCACTCTGTGGAAATGGGTCTTTATGTTCCTGCATTTAGCTGTAAATTAGTTCTCAGTTCTGATCATAAAGTGGAATGTTATCCATTCGAGTGGTGGATGAGATCTCCATTTGCAGACACCATTTTGGGTTGTTTTGCTATATTCAAACTTGTTCATGCATCTGCTTGTTCCCTCCAACCTTTCATTGAGCCAAAGAGATATTCCCTCCTTTTTGTTTTGTCATTGGGGAGCACGGTAGAAACACCACTCCTGTGTTGCTGTGCCAACACTAATGATCCCGTCTGCTGCATGGCGTCGAAGTTATGAACGCTTCCAAGGAACTACAAAGCTCCCTCTTAAGTTATAGATTGCATCGGACTGCTGTATGCTGATCCTTTTATAATTGCACCCCTGGCAACCTTCTTTATTGTGAATTTGTCACAGAAACACATGACCATCTGCTTGATGCCTCTTTCATTCTCAGATGCACAATTGCTTGCTTTGCAGATGCTTGTCAAATCTTTTCATTTCTAGTTGAAAGTTGCTGCAAGTGCTACTGTTTCAGAATACAATGGGGAATGTGTAGTAACAAGGGGGGTGTTTCTATGCTGAAATTGTCATATTGCTGCACTTAAGAGGTCCTGTTTCAGAATGACTTGGGTTATAGAAAGTGCAGGGTTTCTAAAATATACACCTGAAACTTGTAATAATGTGATATGATGTAATTGATAGTCATCTCAGTTATGACCCACATATCTGGTGCTGCTCTGTGTATTTTCACATCCCAGGTGTTGAAGTCTCTACCCCGTGTAGAGGGTCGCCCTGGTGCCTCCCTGCCACCACTCAATTTTGAGACCCTGGAGAAGCAGCTACGTGCTGTGCATGATGACATCACACCTGAAGATGTTATGTCAGCTGCCATGTACCCAAAGGTCTTTCAGGAATTCCGTGAATTCACCAACACCTTTGGACCTGTGGATTGCCTGAACACACGTCTCTTTCTGGATGGCCCTAAAATTGCTGAAGAGTTTGAGGTGGGTATCCAGTCCTCCCAGCATCATCCATCTATGGTCACAACTCTCTAGATGCATATAAATCTGGGCACACTCCAAAATGTTTGCATATCAACCCTTCTCCACTCAACACCCTTTCATCATGTTTTTTTTTTTTTATTTTTTTAATTTAGTCCTTTTATCTGAAGTGGTGTGACTTGCCATTTAGTGTTAATTATAAGAAAATGCGCTTTTGACACAATGAGCTGGGATGCTTACAGTGCTGCGTTAGCATTTCTCAACGAGGCCATGTTCTCAGGTGGAGCTTGAGCGTGGGAAGACCCTGCATATCAAAGCCCTGGCACTGGGGGACCTGAACAAGGCTGGTCAGAGGGAGGTCTTCTTTGAGCTCAATGGTCAGCTCCGATCAGTCCTGGTCAAGGATATGGTGGCTATGAAGGTATACTGACACATCTACCTCTTGTCCTGCACTACAAATTCATTTTTTACATGCACATGACCTGGGAGTTGCAGTTTGAGATGTGAATGTGCACATATAACCCTTTGATCTCTCATTGTGAAACACTTGTTTTGCTGATAATTGTACAGGCATGTTTTATACATGTGGTTATTTAATCACTTTTCCTAAACCCTTATGAACAGGGTTTTGGTGAGTCCATCTCTATTCTAGCTGAATAATATTTAACTCCTTCTGCCTACAGGAAATGCACTTCCATCCAAAAGCTTTGAAGGATGTACGTGGTCAGATCGGTGCGCCCATGCCAGGGAAGGTGGTGGAGGTCAAGGTGAAGGTGGGCCAGAAGGTGGAGAAGGGACAGCCCCTCTGTGTGCTCAGCGCCATGAAGATGGAGACAGTGGTCAATTCTCCGCTAGCTGGCACCGTGGCCAAGGTGTATGTCACACCTGACAGCAGTCTGGAGGGTGACGACCTCATCCTGGAGATTACAGAGTAGGGGACTGCACCTGGGGTAGTCGTGGGTAGGCAGGACACTGAGAAATGCAGGCAGGATGTTTACATGGTCTTGCTCAGTCTGGATACATAAACACCCCATTCCATGTTGTACAAAAGTTCTGGGTTTAATGCCTGTTAATGGAAATTGGTATAAATGAACAGTTGTTGGGTGTAGTGAGAGGGACAGAGCCCACAGTGCCACTGTGATTGTGTATAAGTGTTCAATCACACTGCTGTCTTACTGCAGGTGGGCAACTATGTGGTATCTGCTGTGATTTATTGCATCTTCAGGGTTGTTGGTATTAGACACATTTGCTGTTGAATCTAGCGCAGCTAAACATTAGATGTTGCTTGCTATGTGCTCACTAGTAAATGTGAACATTGATGTTGATGCTACAGTTGCTTAGGTTTATACTGCTTATAATTTTTTTTTTTTTTAATTAAAAAAACCTTGTGTGTTGCTTTAGGAAAAACACTTGACTAACAATCACTGGAACTCACATAGTTTTTGGGTGGTTGAGGCATTAACCCAAACTAGACAGACATGTCATGCCCTTTGCCTTCACTACATTTACTTCTGCATCTGTTGTACTGGAATAACCTTAGTCAGTGAGACATTTCTCTTTTGCACTCACACACTTTCACATGCTGCACATCTTTGTTTAGTCACCCCCCCCCCTCTTAAGGTGAGCAGTTACTTAAACTCCTGGAGTCTTATAGCACAACACATGACTTGAATAATTGACCAAAATAGCTTTTTTTTTTTTTTTTTTTTTTTTTTTTTTTTTTTTTTTTACTTAGTTATGTGGGTTTCCCCAGTATCTGCTCTTGGGGAACACATGTTCTGACCAACTGCCTTTTGAACCAGCAGAGATTGAATGTAAAGCTTCTTGTGTAATTATGGAAGGGAATTTTTGTTAGCCTGAATCAGCACTTCCTCTACATTCCAGTGTGTCCTATTCCAGGGACAAGTGCTGCCATACTGGTTTAGTCTCCTTTTTTATAAGGAAAACCACAAGTTCCACTCCACATTAGATCTTTAACTACACTTTCTATCAGCAGCCTCTCAAACTTCTTGTTGGTCTAAATTGGGTTACATACTGTTTTACAGTTGCATTAACACCTACAGCTCTGCTTGGATGCAGTGCCAAAGCTGTATTGACTGAATTTATAAGCACTGCATAACTTCTAAGGTTTCTTGCATCAAGCAGCTGTCTGAATCCAATCCCAAGCCCACATCTATCACACATTTTCATATAGAACAGGGTTTAAGGTTTTACTAGTTCACTAAGGTGACCAGAATACCTAAATCAGTCTCTTGCTGCTTCTGGCGATTTAGGTTTTTCTGTTATCGGTTTTCCGGAATGTTGAGTTGTTTGACCCAAACATGCTGTCTGTCCATGTGCTCTAGGCTTGTTCTGCTCTCATGTTTGCTACCAAAACAGACTGATTTGTTTACATTGTTTTCATGACCACTTTAAATGAATGACTGAGTCTTTTTGATACTTCTTTGAAGTGCAGAAGGTATTTAAAGAAGAGCAAGAACACTGCTGAAGTGTAGCAAATGCATCAGTTAGTGGAAAATTTTGGAAGAAATTAAACTTTGGAGCAATAATTGTATGGACCTGAACTGTAAAGCAGTGTTTTAGTGGCACTTCAGGAAGCTTGGAGTTGTGTGGCTTGTCTAACATTTTATTGCTTCCATATCAGCTGTATAACTTGGACTCCTGGTATATTTAGATCTTTATAAGAGGATAAGTGATCTGGAAACACGAATACCAGTGCAAGACATGTAAGTGTAACACAACACTGTAGAATCTCAAATAATCCTTTAACTGGAGTTCTCATATGTGAAAACATGATTTTTAATCCAATGCTAAATAAAGGAAATTAATAAGCAATATGCTTGAGTTTCTTTACCTTCCTGCCCAATGTACTGCTACAAAGTATTTAAAGTCTGTGATCATAGTGCATCAATTTATGACTTAATTTAATGAAATGCACCCAAAGCAATGAGGTATCTAGAGAATAAATTTGTGTGTTCTCAGTTCTGTTCAAAGCTACAGCTGCCCCTCTTACAAAGGGTTCATCTGTTCACACCCTAGTTTTTCTGTCCTTGCATTTGTGTCCCTCTTTCAATATGCAGCTTTGTATTGGGACAACCACTCAGTCCAAGGTTTGACTTTGAATCACCAACTCTGTGGTACAGTTTGTACTTGGAACAGACACAGTGATGCTCTCTAAAATGACAACCTCCAAGGCTATGCAGTTCAGCTTTTATAGTTTAAAAAAAAAAAAAAAAGTACTGATACTGCAGTTGATGGCTGAGTGAAGTCAATCAGGTTTCCTGCAAAGTGGAGAATTCTGGCATTTACCTCAATATAAAGGCATGCAGTCCATGATGTGAACTGTAAAGATGTATGAATGTGAGCTGCTTGGCTGGTGATCTGAGGATGAGGACTTGTGAGCAGCCTGAAAAAAGATCAGCAGCAGGCTAGGGGCATGTTTTTATTATTGCTGACAAAATCTGGCCTTTTAATCTGCCAGACTGGTTGTGCTGGTGAATCAAACCATGCATGGTGATGTAGGAAGTGGTGCCATCCCAGAATGGGGGACACTTGGTCCCAAGAAAAAATGCCCTTCACAGAACAACTCCCAGTGGATGCAGTGGAGAATTTTATTACGGATTAAGACACAAACCAGCCCATTACGACTGCTACTTTATGTAGCACAACCAGGACTCAAATTTAAGATTCTCCCATCTTCTGGGTACAAAAGCCCTTGTATGTGGTGTTAATGTGATGTATAGTAGACCAGACAAATGAGTGGTCCTTTATGCAGACCAACTATAACAGGGGAAGTTCCACCTACACTGTGGCGGGAGAGTTGGACAAAAGAGAAATCGAGCCACAAAGGTAATTTACAATCCATGGAGAGGTTGTTTTAACCAGCCTGCAATACCTCCATAGAGGGGAAAGGATTTCTTGGCCAGAACAAGACTTTAAGCCCAGTAATAAGCTGTTGAATTGAGACAAATTTCTTGATTCCTCCACTGTAATCTGTTCCCACTGTGGTGCAGGACTGTGGTTTACTTTTCCTCTGCAGCCTGCGTCTCATATTTGCTACATTAAACCCACAATTGAGTTTGTGGCAGTTCTTTTGTCCCACTGAGTGAGCTAACTCCTATGTAACGCTGTACTCCTTTCTGCCAGCTGCCTGCCTGCTCATCCTTTGAGATGGCTGGTGACACCTTGGCAGTTTCTGCGGTGGTGTTGCACTGAAGCACTTAGCAAACGCGCGCGCCACCAGCGATTTGTCGTTCAGAGTTCGAGGTTCTCTTGTTCTGTGGCACCAACTCAAAACATGTGACTCACAACTCACACATAAGATGTCATCTGGCAGGAGACTGGCATTTTCACAGGCTGACTGTGTCACTTAGCCCATCCACTTGCACACTGGGGTTACACATTTTGTCTAAATTGCCTGCAAATGTGGCTCCTTGTTCAGCACGTATGCATTTGCATATCAATACAAAGATTGATCTCAATATTTTTCCATATATAACACAAAGTATTAGCAGGCATCTCGTACAACAGATGCCTCTTTTGGATTTTGGGGTTGAGGGCAAATAATTTGAACCTTTAAAAAGGAAAACAAGCTGACAACTTGCATGAGAACAAATTTCAAAACAAAATGTGAGCACTGGTTCACATCAGATGGCACACAAGGTGAGCAGAATCCCCTCAGCTTCACTTGCCACATCAGCCCTCAGGTAGTTGTGCTGGCTCTCAACCGGCCCAGTAATCTTATGAATTTATCACATATAATAATAATGAGCCCTAAAGCAAAACATTTTAAGTCAAGGACTAAAACTTTAAAAGGCAGAAGAGATTCTACCATGAAAGTTGAAGATATAAAATGCATGGAACTCCCTTGTTGGTATGGATGGCTGATGTGATTTGCTCTTTGTATAGTACAAATAAGCATTTACAGATGGCGAGAGGGTGACAAAAGTTACTGAGTTGGGCCATGTTCCAGTAATAATTATAGCACTGTTAAAGCCAGCTTCTCAAAGTGCTTTACAGTAAACATACTTGGGCTTCAATAAATATAAACTGGTTAAAAACAGAAGAAAACTCTTTCATTATTTAACATGCTGCAACTTTGGGGCCCAAGCACAGCATATTAAAATGAAACAACATATTAGATAAAATAGTAAGATAAATGATTGGGGAAAGGGGATAATGAAAGGAAGCATTTAAATGGATTATGTATAAACTATTTTAAACATGAGCAGGATTTAAAGGCATCCAGAGCAGTTCTGATATTCTGGATATTGGTTTTGAATTAGATTTTCCTCCATATTTAGGAGGCAAGGCAGGAATTTTGCACACTTGGTGGAAGAAAATGGTTGAAGTTTTTGTGACTCTGGAATGCATTAATCATTTGTACCTTTCATCAGGGTATTTGCCCAGCATTAGTCCAATAAAAATTTCCAGGCGATATAAATGCATAGATTGGTAGCTTACAGTTTGTCACTTTGGTGAAACGCATCCCCTAAATACAGTAAATAAGACTTTGAGTCTTTGTTTTATTGAATTATTTTTTTTCCCTGCCGAAACGCTCTGTGCCTCCGAAATGCATATAATGTGTGTGTGACAAGTGTGACAGTGTAATATCACACTGAGGCGTAATGGAGATGTTTGCTCCAGTGGTCCTCGCAAGGAGGCTACATGCCACACAGATTGCATATGACTGTCTGCCTCAGGACACCCCATGCTGTCCCTTAGATAAATGTATGTACATTCAGTCGGTGACAGCAAAATCTCCAATCTTTTATAGCTCTTTGCTTACACCAATCTGACAGTACCCTTTTGCTCTGCCGCTGCAATTTCACTCCTCAGTGGTCTTCGAAATGGAAACGCTGTGTGCACCGGCTCTCCTCTCCTCTGTTTGCCTTGCTGTTTATGCAGCTGCGATAACAGAACTTTGGAATAAAACGTGGCTCAGCCTCCAGTAAAGGGGTCCTGCTGCCCTTAAATACAGGGGTTTCCTCATCCTTAGTATGCATAATCTGTTCCCCATCTTCGCAAATGGTTTGATTCACTCACCCCTCCCCAGTCACAAATCAAATATGAATAAACTAATTCAGACTTCATTTTATTGCAGGAAAGAGCAAGCCATTGTGCATTCTGAGTAAATACAGTATGTTAAATGGTCCTCACTACAGTGTAAATCTATCTGCTCAGGGTGTGAGGCACAGTTGCACCATTAGCTGTGCTTCATGGCATTTGTGGAATAGCCAGTAGGTGATATTGTAGCAAACAAAGTGAGACTTAAATGGTAATCTGGTGGGAACTGTAGTGTTCAGGGTCAGGCTTGCGGTGAATTTCTTCAGTATTCATCTAACTTGTTGTTGTTGACTGTCAGGTCAGTTCTGAGTCCTGGTGTCCACACAGAGAGTCTCCAAAATGTTCTTTCCTCTACTTGTATTGCTTAGTGCTGAAACGAGTGTGTTCATCATCACTGGGATCGAATCCATCCATTTAACTGCCGAGTGTCCTCCTCTTTTTCTTCCAACCATTCCTAAAATTTGCCATCATTTTGAGTTCTGGCTTGATTTGATCCAGTATCCATTCATTTGTTTTCTTGGCTTACCAGCCTCCTCTATGAAAAATTTGTGGACATCTAACTTAGTATAAAACTGAGCTTTGTAAGGCCAGCTCAGCCAGATGGCAAATATATGACAGCATGTTCAGATTATCCCCAAGTGGAATGGACAACTGATGGAATGCGTGTCCTCAGATGAAGATTCTTGGAGAAAATGGCCCAATGCCTCCATAAAAACACAACTCCACATGTATATTTATCCATTCATCTACCTTCAAAACTACTTACCCTGCTGAAATGAGTGTGTTCATCATCACTGGGGTGAGGAAGCTCTGTGATTATACTTAAGCACTTTTCATTCTAAGTTCCAGATTTACTGTAGTGACCACAACTGGTAAAAAAAACAGGCACTTCTCTCCATTATTGGTAACATTTGCAAATGTCAGCTGACTAATTTTCTCTTGGATGAAGGCAAACTAGCAATTATGGAGAGAACAAAAAAAGGGAACAAAAAAATCCCAAAGACCAACACATTGTTTTAGCTACATTTAAAGCAGCAACTGCAGAGATAAAATCTGAATTTTTGAATTTCAAATGAATCAGTTGAACTGTTTGGATGGAGAACTGGAGGGAATTGTATTTATGAGGAGGCGAAATGGGAAGATAAACTATTTAAAAAAGAGGGTGGAAATATAGGAATGGTTATAAGAAGATGGTGAATGGTGATAAATGAGAAATCATTCTCTGTGAGAAAGAAATATGAAATGTGGAATATTTATGTCTGACTTAATGAGAAGCAAAAGAAATGAGTGAAAACTGTTCAAGAGACATGAAAATAGTTGGCCTGTATGCAAATTAGTGTTGGCTTATTTAAGGCTGTGTTGGAAAGGGAAGGTACTGAAAGATAATTTTGAAAAATATTTTTTCTATCAGTTCTGTGTTGTGCACAGGCCCAAGGTTCTACCTCTATGCAGAACCTTCACAAAAGTATTTTCATCACAGAATGTGATGTAACCTCTAAATTTGAATATTGCAGACACTTTTTTCCCCCTCCGAGGGCTTTAAGATGAATTGTGTGTCCGACCTCTAGCTGGCGGAAGCAACAGGCACCCAGTTCCCGCTCTGCTCCACCACTGTGCCTTTTGAACACAGCCAAGCCATTTGAAATGTCACTGGAGAACTGGATATTTGGCCCATTCAAGTGGCGTCCAGTGGACCCTTTCATCTCCCTGAATCCTCTTAGCAAGCTTTTATAATGTATCCTTTCCCACTAAAAGACTTTCAATTAAACTGAAATAATCCAAAGTGAGTATAAAATAGGGTTTTGTGAGTCATCGTTCCCCCCAGCACTGATGTGACTGGCTAGCCCAGTGTTGAGGATCAGCCGGCCCCGAGTGGAGAGCTCTTCCATCAAGGCTGGAGGCACTGAGCCACAGTCTCGGCATCAACTCTGCAGTCCAGACACGTATGTGCAGCTCGACCCTTCTCTCTTCTTAATAACGTCCGAGGGAGCCACCGCTGAATGCAGATCTGTCTAATTACAACACTTTTTAGATCTGAGGGGTTTGTCCTTGTGAAATATGGAGCATGCAGCCGGGTCTGTGTGGGAAGTATCGTGCAGACAATGCCGCGCTTCCTGGATCCCTCAGCCCACACGCTTTCAGTGCTGCCTCTCGGGCAACACGGCCTGATGAAATGGAGCTGAGAAACACCCGCCACTGTTCCTCGGGAGCTGGACTGCCTGCAGGTAAGCCCACCTGTCTGTTACGGTCAGACATCTGCTTTACCTGCTGATATTCGGACCAGAAACACTGGCATCATGGCGAGACCAACATGGTGGTTGCGCTACCCCTGCTGTGGGACATACTTACTCCTTCTTCTTTACCTTCTGTTTCACACAACATAGAGACCTACAGAGGTCTGTAGGTTGTGATTTTTAATCTGGGCCTGCAGTTATCCCTCGGCCCCTTCCTCTGGAATCCAGGTCTCTGCTGTTTTATCGCAAGCCAACCCTTGTCTTTATTTATAGATATTAGTATTTCATTCTCAGCACCTGCAGAAGTAACACTGCTACAATTAGCTCATCTATGCTCAGACGAGAGGTCTCGCATCCTCTTTGGAGAAACTTGGAAATCGGTGCAAGGAATTAGCGTCTTTACGGTAAATTTGTTAAATGGTGTTAAACATCTGTTGTTGTTGATTTATCTTTTTCACAATAAGGACCACAAGCCATTTGGTTATCAAGAAATACAGTCAGGTCCATAAGTATTTGGACAATTACACAATTTTTAGTATTTTGCCACTGTACACAACTACAATGAATTTGAAACAGAGCAGTCAAGATGTGATGAAATGTAGTCTTTCAGCTTTAAGGGGTTTAACAAAAGTATCGCATTAACCATTTAGGAATTACAGCCATTCATATACGTTGTCCCCCATTTTCAGAGGCTCAAAAGTAATTGGACAAACTAAAATAATAATAAATATAAGGATCATTTTTAATACTTGGATGCATATCCTTTGCAGTCAATGACTGCCTGAAGTTTGGAACCCATGGACATCACCAAATGCTGTGCCAATCGTGTGCCAAATTTAATGACACAGTGCTGTAATAAATCTAAAGTATTGTTTTAAAACTGAGTTGTCATCCTGGTTTTTTTTTGGGAGGGGGGGGGGCTGCTTTCTATAGCCTTGAACATGTTCATATGGAGCATGACGCATTCAGCATAACATCAAATGCGTTGTTTCGGGATGTGGTGGAGCTCCTGACAGAGGCCTGGTCTTTGCTCCTGCATATGTTCGCTGACAGGCTCAGGATTTTACAGGTATTGATGGATGAACCTGTCTGAGTGGGAATGGCTGCAGGGCTCTGTGTGACAGCTTTATGGTTTAATGTGATGGATCTGACATTTTGGCAGAACAACAAAAGGGTGTGCGGTGCAGTGGGCACAGCATCTTCTGGAAAAGGCTGAGGTTCTCTCCTCTTTCTCCTTGCAACTACTGAAGGTCATCTAGTCCTAAGGAGGTGCAAGAACATCACATTGCTTGCACACCTTAAAAACCCTGTATGCCTGTAGCACCTGTCTCATCCCTCAAAGTGGTGGAAGCTGATGAGCTGCACTGTGATGGTCCGGGATGCTCCTCTGTCTGTATGGTGTTCCATGTACCCTGTACTTAGCCACCTAGTAGAGAGAAGTGTGATCCCGCTGGATCCTTACCTTTTAGTGCTAAAAGGGCCACTTTGGCCTGGACTCCCTGGGGTGCCAGTATCCAGTGGTGCTTATATGGGGAATCAGGAGCTCCACTGAGTCTAGGACTGAGATTTTAATGGAAGTGACACAGGAATGAACTCAGGACAAAGACAGATTTACCCTGGGAATGGGTCAGATCTCAAGCTGAAATTGACTGTGGAACGTCATGTAGCGCAACATACCTGAGTCTGTAACATCTCTGGATTGAGAAGGTTGCAAGTTTAAGACCTGGTCTACTGTGAGACTGACTTGGCTGGGTTTACAACTGGCACTTGAGACAAAAAAGGAGCCCTTCATCTGGTCCCGGGTGTAATCCCCAGTCTTCGTCAATTTGGCCTGCTGCTTTGTGTCCAGCTGGCGCTGTTTGAGGTACGAATCTGTTTGGCGTGTGTCAGGAACAGCAGATGGTCAGATCTCAGTCCTGAACTTGTTTTTTCTCTCTGTGGTGGTCAAAGTTCTGAGGACGGTTCCTTCACGGTGCCATATATTTAATTATCCCCTTCAGTGACAGTAATCCAGCAATTACAGTTTTTATACATCGTGTCCTGTGTGCACAGCTCAGGGATTTCCTGCACAGTCCAGGAAGAATCACCAGCTCAAACACATCTGTGTGTTATTTTGCAGTGGGTATTGTTGTCTCCTTGGCAGGAGGTGATGTTTGCATTGCCTAATCGCACCTTCGTGGCTGCTCCCTGCTCCAGGCCCGAGAGGCAGAGTGGGCGGCCGACACGTTTGCCAAGATGCATTTCTGCGAAGGCAAAACCCTCTTCCAATCGAACCACCTTCCACCCACTGGAGAGGGGAAAAAATATTTTTTTAATCTTAAATGACACAATATTTGGGCTGAAGATGCTACATTATAATCATCCCTTTGATGGTGTCTGAAGCAAGCGAGCAAGTGCATTCTCAGGGTACCGCTTGGCAGAAGCTCCAATTCAATGCATGTGGAGGCACGGCTGGTTAGCAAAACGGCGTTGGAGGCACTGCAAGCAGGGAATAAATTACAGAACCATGCTGCTGATCAAGCATAAAAAAGTGCAAAATAGGCAGGTGTTACATTCTGCTACTTATTTACTTAGCAGGCGTTTCCTAGCAAAGTAGTTCTATTTATTTCTACTACCAGGCTGGTTGTTGGACACATTCCTCTAAAGCAACATACATTTTAAAATTCTTCTTAAAAAGAGCGCAGCTGAATATCATAGCAGCGGTTTAGGTTGAGGGCACACCGGTGGGGTCCTGGTGAGATGTCGAACAGCAAGGCTGCGGGTTCCGCCATTAAGCTACATGCTGCACAGCACGGACCAAGATTTTTGCTGAACTGTTACTTTACACCCCTCAAGTAATTTGGGTCATGAATCTCACTCGGGGGTACAACAGTAGTTTCCCTCTTGGAGCTGAAGCCATCAGCTTCTCCTCCTACAAAGTCTAGTGGGTGAAGTAAGGTTACTGCGCAGCTCTGTGCACAGCGCCTGCCTCAAACCACACTGCTACACATTTGGCTGCTTCAATTTTTAATGTGTAAATTGTTAAAAGCTATGCAAATTGCCCTGGATGAGGATATCAGCTTAGCAAATAAATAATGTATCACGGCTGCTCCTATCCTCTAGTAATTTGTTTATTTATATGTATATTTTTTCATTCTGCCCTGATGTGGTGTTTTTCTTGGGGGTCAAAGACCCACATTTTCTCTTGCATATGTTTGGTACACGAGTAGGAATAAAATATTTATTCAGGGGCATAAAAGACACAAAAATAGACCTGACTTGGACAATCAATTATGCATTGTGTCTCATTAGAATGCATTCTGTTTTCAATACCAAAAGTGGTGCGGAAATTAGTCATGACTTCATCCTGAATATTTCAAACGTTGATCTGTTTAGCCTTCATTGCGGTGCCTCTGCTTGTCAGTTGAAAAATCTGACATTGTTTAAATGAAAATGAATGTAACTTGCTGTAAAACAGTGAAACATGTTTTCATTCCCTGCATATAACATACACATTCAGCTGCAGAACACTTTGGCACCAAAGAAAACGCGAACATGCAAAACTGCATTTTACGTTCCTCACATCTCAAGCAGCAGCACCCCCCCCCCCCGACACGGTTTTCGTTTGCTTAGTTAATTGCTGTCATTTCTGCTTTGTTACCTCTCACACTTCACCAGATTAATCACACGGCTTTCCATTAACTTCTCCATTGCCTTCCCATTGCTCTGTCATCTGGGTGTCTTACTGTCTGCAGTGAATGTCACAGGCCTGGAACGACCTTCCCATTGTTGCTGTCTCACCCTGCTGGCTCACCGACGAGGGGCTGTGGGGTCTTACGTCAGTGCAGCTCCCAAAACTACAATATCACAGAAATGTGATACCTTTAGACATGTAAAAATTCCCAAGTATTTAATAACAAATGGAGAGATGTTGCCCTTCACCAGTATGCTTCAATCCATCTTACTGAGAAGATATAATGAACAAATGTATTTTATGTTTTGGTGAGTGCGAGGGAGGCAGAAAATGAGAGATAAATGTATTAATAAAAAGCTAATTTTGTTGTACCGGCAACGGACTTGAGTCTTTAATGGAATACCAACTTGAAAAGTAATAAAGTCACAACAATAACACACTGCATTTGTGTGCTGGCTTTAGCATGCGCTCTCATTTGTCTAATAATGTGCCTCTGTGGCTCATAAGAAGGTTTTAATGTATAGGTTTAATAAGGCTTTGTTATCTGCAGCGAGAGTGTGAGAGAGCTGTGTATCGGAGAGATTTTGTGTGCTAATGTTCATTGATTTTAGTAGTCTGCATATTGATTGTGTCTATTTATACATTTATCTCAGATGAGAGCTGTTTTTTCAGGTCGCAGCCTGAATTACAACATCCCTATGCTCTTATCAGAGTACATGATCTACCTGCATTTTTGGAAAGTGTGTGTCTCCCCCTGCTGGAGTGAAGGTGCAGCTGCCATCTTGTTTGCTTTGACTGCATCCTCTCCAGGACTCCATCCATCTGTGCTACTCTGTTTAACCAGCACCCTGGGATGGGGTCTAATTAATCTCTGCTTTCATTATTTTGTTCACATATGCAGCTCCAGTTGACTGTCAGTGGATCCAGAGCCAGTCTGACCCACTGCTACAGATATCTTGCATGTGTGGCCTCTTTGTAATTATTTCTGTAACATTTCCAATATTTTCCATTGTAACAGGACAAGGGCCTTAGTGTTTGAGTAGCCTTGAACATGTCCATCTAACCTGCAACCTTCTGCCAGATGAATAACAAAGCTGGCATTTACACTGTTTTTCCCTCTTGTGTACTGGACTCCTACAGAAATTATGTTCACTCAGAATGAGAGTGGTGTACTTGGTGTTATTTGCTAAACAGAGAATTACACATTTTCATGCAGAAGACCTGTAACTTGAACCTGCAAACATCTGGTCATCTCATATCCATAACCACCTTTCCAGTGGAGGAAGAAGAGGGTGTGAGGCAGCATACACACCTGAAAAACCTGGACTGTGGGAGTGAATGGAACACCTGGAGGAAACCTAGAAGAAGGCAAGGAAAGCATGCCTGTTCCACACATTGTAAGTGAGATTCAACCCCACCGCAGCTGTATGCCACACCTCATCATAAATCCAGAATTTTCTGTAGAAACAGAATATCTTTCCACTCGCTTTTGGCAGTCTGAAGTCAAATCTATATGGGACCTTGTAGATTCTCATGTTTTCTTGAAAAAATCATGGTGCAGCAGGAAGAATTGGCTAGGGATTTTGTTTTGCCATCTGAAGGTCCCCACTTTAAATCCCACTTCCACCGTAGTCCCCTTGAACGACAGAATTACACTGAATATTGGAGTAAAACACCCTGCTGAATAAATAAGTCATTACTTTGTGTTTGGATTAATGTGTCAGTTAATTAAAAATACAGCCCAACCTGCACCAAGCACATGGTCTACTGGAAAGCTGTTACAAACGATTTGAAACCTAGAATATCCACCAGCTGTTCTGTTAGTACCTGGACTGAAAACCTCAAGGTCTTAAGTTAATAGACTGATTACATTTCCTCACTCTTGCAACTCCAGTGTGTGAGATAAGAGAAGTTGAACACTATTAAAATATAAGTATTAATTGATTTCAACACCAATCCTTTTCTCCACCAAAAAAAAATCACTCCCTCCCTTAACTTTACATTATTAACCCAATATAATCGCAGTTAAATATTTTAACCGGAACTGATTTTGCTACTTGCCAGTAAAGCACTTCCGCCAGGTGACCCGGAAGAGCGCTGTCCGATCCTTTTCTCTGGCTCAGCATTGGTGGTTGAGGGAAGCTTATGCTTATATAGAAGGTAAATGAAAACTAAAGTGGATGCATTTTTAAATGTTGTCTTGTCACTCCTTATATTTCAGTCCGGATGTCGAAATTCCTCCCAGAAAAAAAAGGGAACTGTAGTGTTTGAGGTGCGAGGGTTTGGGGAAGTTGCTCGGTAGCCCAGGCTAACATGCTAACAGACTAGCATGCTGACAGGTTAACAGGCTAATGCTACGAGGTCAACGCGATAACAGATTAGCATGCTAGCGATTAATAGTTTGTGTTAACAGGCTAGCGTGCTAACCGGCTAACTAACCACTTTCGCGTTAAGCAGCTTTGTTTGCTCATGCGTTGACAGGCTGAACTACCTCCCTCCGTACTTCGCCCGCTAACAGTCATTCAGACGAAAGGACTTATTTTTATATCCTCTGCCATCAGTACCTGCAAATGAAAACTGACTGTTGACTTTATGTAGGTTGAATGCCTCATTAATCCTATTATGCTGCTCGTTTGAGTTTACGTGGCATATAATGTTACTGCTAAATGTGCGAGTAGATCACTGTCCCCCTTCAGATTAAACCCTTTCTCATCTTTTCATTGAACCACTGTCACCCATTTAGCCTGCACTTAAATTTTTTTGGTTTCTTCATTTTCATTAATAACTCATCAGCTGATTGTTGCTAACTGAAGGTGTCTGTCAGAGTCCATTCAGATCTAGGTTTAGCTCTCCTCCATCTTCTCCCTTCCCACTTGGCAGAAGGACATGAGGCTGTGTTTGCTGCTGGCCATCACCCTGGTGTCTGTGGCCCCAGGGGTTGTTCATGGGGGCGACAAGAAGAAGCTGCAGATTGGCATCAAAAAAAGGGTGGAGAACTGCCCCATAAAGTCTCGCAAGGGGGATGTGCTGAACATGCACTACACTGTGAGTATAGGTGAAATCTGGCATTAATTTGTTTGTGTGTGTGTGTGTGTATGTGTTGGAAGCTGTTTCTGAAAGCCCTTCCCCTTGCCCAATCCCTCTGTTGATTCAGGGGAAGCTGGAGGATGGCACAGAGTTTGACAGCAGTATCCCTAGGAATCAACCCTTTACCTTCACCCTGGGTACTGGACAGGTCATCAAAGGCTGGGATCAGGGCCTGCTGGGGTGAGACACTGTTGCCCTGCCCTCTTACTGTCCCCTCAGGATGTATTATTAAAGCAAAGCAGGAGTCCAGTCAGTAGCACCATTTTGTCTGTGAGTGTTAATTGATGTTTTTATACATGTTTAATGTAGTAGTGTAACGTCTCATCATCTATGTGTTATGCATAAAAATGGCCAAGCAGTTACTGATCATCTTCCACTTCCTCTACCAGAATGTGTGAGGGAGAGAAGAGGAAGCTGGTAATTCCTTCGGAACTTGGTTAGTTTTCTTTAAATTATTCTGACTTAATCAGTTATTCTTTGAGGATCTGAAATGATAGCTGTTAACCTTTGTTTGCTCATCAGCTGAAGGATGTAAACTAAACAACTGTGTTCTAACATTGTGTCGTCTCCGTGTTTTAGGGTATGGAGACAGAGGTGCCCCACCCAAAATTCCAGGTAAGAGGATTTCATCATATATGGTAAATTCTTGTTGCTTTTTCTCACTGGGCTGCCATATTGAAATGTTACCCTTAGATTTTGCATGTGTCAGATATCCTGTAGCCAAAGCTGACTGTAGTGGTGATCATATGCTAAGTGGTGTTAATTGTAAACATGACCTGGGCAAAAAAAAATACACATCCTATTACTAATCCTAACATACAGCTGATCATAAAACAGTTTTTGTAAATTTCTTACTTGAATATGTAGGTTCTCATACTTAGTCATACATGTGGTGAAGTGAAGATGGTTATGCTCATTGTGTGGTCATCTTTAAAGTTTTTCCATTTCTCCTATAGGCGGTGCTACGCTTATTTTTGAAGTGGAATTGTTGAGTATTGAAAGAAGATCTGACTTGTAAAGAGTATAACTGCATCTCACCCTGCCTCAATTATTGGACCAATGTTCCTGTTTAACACGGTTGCCATGCACAATCCAGACCAACACTGTCTGGATTTATGGTGATTTAGGTTTGTACTTGATCAGAGTTTTTCAGTGGAATGTTTTTGAGGCTGTTGAATTTGATGGTGCAGTGTTTGAAAAAGCTACAGGATGTCTGATCTGTAGATGCGTTTCACCTGGGAACTTCAGCATTGCGATTAATTGCCAGAATGTGAGCACAGGATGAAATTGACTTTGGATGAGATTTATCAATTTTGTTATAAAATAAGACTTCATGTTCTAAGTTCTGTACTGGTCAGTTTAATAAAATTACAGAAAAGTTTTTGACTGGTTGTATGAGTTTGAATGGATTTCTGATGTGGGATATTTTAAGGGGTCTTGGAACAGTGAACCAGCATGTGGTGGAGGGTACACTACAATCAGTAAACCTGAGTTTGAATTTCACTTGCTGAGGTAGTACCCTTGATCAGGGTATTTCGAGCTTGAAGTGATCCAATAATAATTACCCAGCTACTGTATATACTTTGAGCTATAAAGTTTAGATACTTAACAGCGATTGACTATTTAAGAGTGTACATTGCCTAGAATATCATGGTTTGAATTACTGTTAATAGTACTTTTACCACCTACCCATTTTCCCTACAGATACAAGATATATCTTCATCTATAATTATATATAAAATGGAACTTTAATTTTATCCATATGAGAGTTTTCCTACAGGGATTAATTTCACTTCAAATCTCTATTAGACATTAAAGCATGCAGAAGAAAGCTGCGATTTCAGTTTCTTTATTAAAGTTGCATAAAAAGAGTAACAAAATTGGCAAAATGGTACCTATTGCTACATAACTTTTTGAGGAATTCAATACCCACTCTTACCAGACAGCAATGTTAAAGATTGTTTTCTCCATTTATAGCACACTTAGAGAAGATGTCAGTTCAGCAGAGCATGAGACTCAAACTACAGTAAACATGACCTTGCGGTTTGCTGTAAACAATTCTCTTATGTCAAAAATTAAACACCTACAACATCTTAGTAGTAGCAACCATTTTTTGTCCCCCACAAGTCTACTAGGCTCCACAAGATTATTTTTATCGATATCATTTGGTTTTTCTAACAGAATATAAAGCTAAGGCAGTATCAGTCAAAAAAAAAAAAAAAAGTCTGCTACTTGTCCAAGAGGCTGAGCACTAGAAGAGTACAGAACAACAAAGGTCAATGTCCAGAGGTCAGCAGGAGATCTAAGAAGGACCTGCAACCATGAGCAGGACTGTGCTTTGTCTGGTGGGATCATCTGTACCAACAGGCAAGTTGAACAGGGATCCCACGTAGCACCATCAGCATGCAGGTATTACAAAACCATAATATTGTGTTTCAGCTTTTACAGCATGATTTCACCTGCAACCTTACAAACAGTTTTTGACAATTTTCATATTAGAGCGCACCATGGTACAGGGCAGTGAACCACAGTACTAACAGTTGTCAGAGTAACTCTGCATGTGCAGAAGACAAACCTGTGTAAATAACCCCGTATTTCCAACTCAAACATCTGAAAAAGTGGTACGCCATAAGAAATTATTTAAATCCCTTTCTCCTCTTATAAAGAGTATTACATTAATCCAATTTTGTGCTCATGTACAAATACAGTGTATGAAATGCATTTTTAACTTCCTTGAGTTTTTTATGTTACAATTTGTTTTATATAAGTGGATGCAAATTTGAAAACAACAGAATTGCAGTCTGACCACATGTGTAACAGCGGTGATGCCCATGTGCAGCTGGGACTCAGGCTTCAGAGTAGGAGGGTGTGCGAGTGTGAGTGTGTGTGTGAGAGAAATGGTCCCAGCCCAATCCAAGGCCTTCACCACACAACTCAGCAATCTCAGTAACAATATGGCAGTGTACAATGTACGTGCCTATTCATACAACTGCATGTGCTGCAACACACACACAGAGCAGAGGGGAGTCCCAGATTAGTCCACCCACAGTTGCGTACTAAGTGAGCACCAATAGAAAACAGTCTGTTCCCATGACAACACACCCTAACATTGCTGCATTACACAATATTACATATTAGTGCACACATATATGAATGATATGCTGACATACAAATAAATAGATATGACAGTTTCCCCAAAAAGTAAAACAAAGAAACAAGGTACAGTAGCCCTGTAGCAGATACTTGACTGGCTGAATTCTTTATTCCATTCTCTGACCTCACCAGGACTGAAGAATTTGGAAAATTTCTGCAAGATCTCACTGCTTTTTCCTTCCTGGCTGGTAAGGATCAGGGTCAGTTATTCATTTCTTCTGGGGCGTGCTGAGCTTCTGCATGCCGCGGATCTTGTCCAGGAGCTCAGTCACAAAATCCTACACAGCAACCCCAGCAAAGTTAAAGGGCTACACACTGCATCCACACACAAATAGCCAGCTTAACACTTAGCTATACTGTGCTGAGATAAGATGGAGAACAGGAGACACTGTACTTACATCAGTAGGTTTATAGCAGTCAATCAGCAAATCCTGTTAAAAAAAAAAGCTGTGACAACATGATACATGCCAAAAACATGCTACATACAAAGCTAATTATTTATTAAATTGCTGAACCAGTTCTGCCATCTGAACCTGCTAATGACTCTTGCCTTTTCATGGGGTTTAAGGCCACTATCATCTTTGCAACAGGTACAAGCAGCACTCTGCAAGTTTATTCAGCATGTCTTTAATCACCATACCACTTGCTGCTATTCCTCTTGGACCTGCAGTCAAGGGAAATCCCACGATGCATTGCTAAAAGATATACCTTCACTCTTGAGGCCCGGTCAGCATCAGTGGGCATGTCCAACAGCTCATCCACGTCAATCTCCAGCTCTGGAATGGCCTCCTCCTAGTGCATGCACATAGTGAGACATACGGGGACAAAGAGAAATCAAGAAGATGAGGCTAAATACAACATGAAAATAAACTCATCACAAAGTTGGCGTTAGTGCTGTAATTCTTTGGCATTTTTTTAGCCATCTATGGATCTCAAATATATACAGTTTTGCCCCCAACCTGGCATCTCACTAAATGCTGTGGGAGAGCAGATTTCTCACCATGGTATTTCCTCCAAAAAGCCACCAAAATTGGCTCTTGCCACACACGGAATGCATCACCTGCCATTAAGTCAACTGTGACAACTGTATTGGGTCATACGACAAGAGGTACGGCAACAACTTTCTGAAGTTTCAATGCTTTAATTGGGAACTTGTAGGTCCAGAAAAAGAGGGGTCAGTACAGATCTATTTGCTCAGTCTCTCACGCCAGAGGAAAAGTTCTCATCTCATGTACAGCGAGTGCTTAAAAAGAGATGTCAAGGCATTATGTGTCTACTGATCGTAATTAGGCGTATGTGTTAGGCTTGGCATGCTGTCCAAGTGTGGGTTGAGTGCAGTGGTTTTTCTGGACTGTACTCAAGTATGAATGATGAATATCCCACATATACTAAAGTTGCCTATGTAATTCTCCTGTTATGCTGCCAACCATAGCTAACAATTATCTAGTCATCACACAGCCTATTGCTGACTGTTCAAGGCTTCCCTCAACACAAACACCTTACCTTTCACCAAAAATTTATGCTGGATGGATGTGAGGCATATAACGAGATAAGACATGCGAATGTCGCTGGTCAAAGGAGCCGTTAGAGATGCTGCCTGTTTTTCCGCCGGTCACCAGCAGGGGTCAGGTTTCCCCAGCCTCGTTTTCTCTCCATCCACTTTCTGTACTGATTACTCTTCACTGGATCAATAAAAAGTGCTCATCTAAGTCATATTTCCTAATGGCCCCAAAACACACACTTAAAAAAACACACATTAAAAAAAAAAAACACACACAAGTAATATTTGTGCTGGTCAAAAATACATAGTCACAAATTTCTTGAATGAATGAAGTAATTTGAAATGCCTAAATATATCCATTGGCTATAGCAAGCATAT
Organism: Heterotis niloticus; assembly: GCA_018136845.1. NCBI lineage: Eukaryota > Metazoa > Chordata > Actinopteri > Osteoglossiformes > Osteoglossidae > Heterotis > Heterotis niloticus. Next base: position 16,060,800 of record CM030888.1, on the reverse strand, counting down.
GATGGAAAATAAATCCACCACCTGACCCCTAGGGCAGGTTGCGAAAAGCATTACGTTCTTCACATCTTATCTCGGTTGACCCCCACAGTCAATAGTTCTGTACGAGCAAGCATCTCTATTCAGCCTGCCTTGACAGGCCTACTGCACCCTCTTACATCAGATTTCCTACACAACAGGGTAGCTGCTGGTGAATGAACAATCACAAATATGATGACAGGAGTGGGGATCATCCATTAACATCTATATTTATTCATTTAGGAAATAATTTTCCATAATTGGTAGCACTGCTGCCTTAAAGTGCCCGGGCTGCTAGGGCAAGCACTCAAATCCAGCTTAGTGTGCGTGGTATTTGCATATTCTCCCCATGTCTAAGCAGGCATCCTTTGGGTGCTCTCATTTCCTCTCACAGTTCAAAGACACGTGTTTCAAGTCACTTTGTCACACTAAATTGCCCATAGTGTATATGTGTGTGGCCACCCTGCAGCGGTGTGATGTTCCATCCAGGGGTTATTTCATAGCCAAATGCCCAGTGATTTTTGGATAGGCTCCAGACTGCTGCAACCCTGACCAGCATTACATGATTAATAGTAACAGATGGATGAATTCTCTCTATACTGATGTGCAAAAATTAATAAGTACACTTTTACCTACAAACGAAACTGGAGCTGGAAGTCAGAACCGTTTCTAAGTTGACCTACTAGATCACAGTAAATAAATCTTAATACCGCTAAATCCCTTGATTTATTCAAAGGTTAAATTTTGACAAAAACATCAGATAAATCTATAATACATTTTTAGAAATTGCTGTAAGACTTTATATTTTCGCAAAAGGCTCACACAGTGCAGGGTCTTGAGTTTCAAGTACATTTTTGAGTTCATTATAATCCCTACTAGTGGCAGCAAGCAGAACCACAGGCTATTTCCCCTCATCCACAAAGAAGTTTCAAATAATGACACCCTGAAGAAAATGTAATTAAAAACTAACTCAAAAACACAGATCCTTCAAATATCCTTAAGTTGGATGTTTGGAAAATTCGGAGCCACCAGTCCACCAGAAACGCATGTCTTCAGACTGTGGGAAGAACACACGAAAGCATCTGAAAGAATCCCATGTGAACAAAGAAGAAACATGAAAATACAACAGACTGACTTGAACCCAAACGCATGCCTGAACCTGCAGCCAAAGACACAGGGCATCAGCACCATCCCCTGAGCCACAGTGTCACCCTCTATTAAAAATACTTTATAAGTGATTTGCAGAAACTCTTGCCATGGGTGACTCTTGCCATGGTGACTCTTGCCATGGGTGACTTATGCGTGAAGTGAAATTTCTCCGTCTACAAACAGCTGTGATTAAACACACCGCAACCCCACCTCAACTTCCTGCTTCCCTGCCAACCCCAGGAACAACAGGAAAGGCCGTGCAGACGGCACACAGCCGACTCTCTTCCTGTCCCGTCTGTTTCAGGAGTCAGCCTGATTCCGCAACTGGCTCACCCACCGTGAGCCAAAAAGAATGTGAGCCCAAGGCCTTGCCTTGATGGTGAATCTCAGATCCCACTGAGTGTGTATCCTCACACAGTTCCTGGATGGAGACTCCCTCCGCATCACTTCAAATCCTACTCTCTTTGTCCCATGTGCTCCTTGGCCACATTCTCAGCCTTAGCTGCCTCTGACTGGCATGTGCACACACCACCTCTCAAAAGCAAACACACTCCTCATGTATATACACTCCAGGATTATCACACAGACTCAAAGGGTAGCTGATCATGTTCAGGTAACACTTGGGGGGGGGGGCAGTTTAGAATAGGAGTAAAGAGTGTGGGATTGTGAGGAGCAGTGTGTGTTGTAACAAATGACCCCAATGCAAACCCAACGTGGTCAGAGGCAAAAGTGTGGCATTTCATGGACAAAAAAACTTAATATAAATCCATTTTCACCAAAGCAAAAGCACCACAGAAACCCCCCCCAACATCATTTGCACAACAGCTCCCGCATTCTTTTGAGACATTGCTCCTTGCCCAATCTGACTCCATCTTTTCACGTTCCTCACAAGTCTATCGTGTGTGTCTGGACTGCAGCGGTCTCAGATGATACCACAATGTGACAGCTCAGCAGACGTGGAGCTCCTTAACCTACATTACACTTTGTTAAGGGGGGGGGGGCTACCAGTCACCTGAACAGAGATCAGACCGGGTGGTGTTTGGGTTCTCATCCTGTTTCTATTGAATATAACAAAACAAACAGCAACCACTCTGTTTTGTCAAAAAGACAAAACTAAGGTGACACTAGACCATAAAATTAATATATTAAATTAGCTTTACTGTAAGCAGCTCTTCTACTCAAGCATATAACTTATAAACAACATGGCTCAACACATCTGAGTGCCTTGTCTGAAACATCTCAGGCTGCCTGTCTGCTACGGCAGTGAAATATTTAGCAACGATGATGGCTCACAACGATGGTTATGATGACAGGCTGAGTCAATGTCTGGCACCACCTGCTAAGTTTTCCCCTTTTCCTTCCCCAAACCTCCTGGTGTTGTGGATGACGATGAGCATTCACTCTTCCAGGAGATGCAAAGGAAAAGACGTGGGTAGGAGAAACAAGATGGCAAGTCAGAGGACAGTAGTGAGAAACACCTAAGAAAGGGATGGTGGAGACTGTTGTAGAACTACATATTATCTCATAAGTTCTGAGACTGTTTGGTGTTCATGCTGCCATTATTTCTCCCTTGTAATGGCTAACAATACAAAATCACTGACGCAGACAACTGTATTTCTCTTATCTTCTGAGTCCTGTTTGTCCCTGTAGTTTCATGTATGCCACAGTACCTACAGTCTGGTTAGAGACCATCAAGTTATGATTCTGTTACTGAAAAGGTAAAACAGTAGCACGGCACGGTACAGAAAAATATCACAGTACCACAGTATATTACACACCTCGGCCTCACATGGATAAGACAGTCAATCCTGAGATGTGATGCAAAATTATTTACATACGCCTAATACCTTACCTGGGGAATAGGCTGCCAGCAAGTGTCCACCAACCATCTCTGTTCAGATGTACCCCATCCTTTGGCATCTACTCTTTCCTTGACAATTCCAAATCAGGGTGATGGCAGCATTATTATTTTTTTTTAAATTTTACAATATCCTCCAAAGCAGGTTACAATGACTTGTAACAAGACATCTTTAACAACTACACCACCTGCTGCCCACTGTGGTTTTCTCAGGTCCAAATGCGTGATGAGCAGATTGAGCCTTTCAGACTGGAAATTCCATTCTGGATGCTCATTCTTTGCTATGAAGGTTTTTTTTTTTTAAATTTAAAAAAAAAAAAAAAAAAAAGACCAGCTTTCACTAACATCCTGTTTGCCTTGTGACTCAAAGGGACAGGAAGGATGGGGGAGGGGGACAAAATGAGGGGTAAACAGCCAATTTTGGCTAACAATGGACATCAGAAATATACATGTGGTGCCATTTAAAACCATTTAAAGCAGGGTGAGCGTCCACTGTCACAGTGCATCTGTAAAACGCAAACCCTGGAGATCATGGGGAGGTCTGCTGCCCTAGGTGCTACAGCTGAGGTGTGTTCCTTATGATTGGGCCCCTGAGGGGTTGAGATGAGCTGACCTGGGACAACCTGTCACAAAGCTCTCTGCTCCCTTTTTCCCTCCGAGGGTGATTCTTCACTGGAGCATATAGCATTCTGAGCTCAGCCCCCACTCCAAAAACAGACATCATTCAGAACAATGGGACAATCTCTCTCTCTCTCTCTCTCTCTCTCTCTCTCTCTGACACGCACACACTAAGGGCAATTCAGCATCTCTAAATCACCTGAAACGTGTGAGAAGAAACCAGAGCAGCTAGAAGGGGCCCATGTAAACACAAGGATAAAGTACAAACACCCTCCCCAGAGACTAAGCTAGATTTAAACCCACAGCCTATTAGTTGTGAGGTGTCTGTGCTACCTGCTTTGGCACCACGCTGTCCAAGAAGAGAAAATGCAACACAGAAATGTAGGTTGTTTCCCTTAGTTTTTCTTTTCCAGATATATCATCAAGACACTCAGTTTAATATTTAAGTTCAGTTTTCAAGCTTGTCACCAGCCATCTTTTCAGGAGGTTTAATAATGATCCATCTGTAGACATGGATAATACAGGGGGTGAATGGCTTCTTGTGGAACTTCTTTGCACATGCTGAAATGAAACCCAGGGCTTCACTCAACATTCCTCATAAGACTGGACTGTGTTCCCATGCAGGGGGTTAGAGCTCAGCTCCATGTTGTCACGTACACAGAAGTGTCAGCACCACCCCAGGACATGGATCTTTGCATGTTCACTAAAAACAGTCTACCCCACAGGGTCCCTTTTTACAGTTTAGACCCAACCCTCAGGCATTCCATATGCAAAATAAACACAGGACAGCGTTTGCACGTCCACCAGCAGGGAACATGAACACATCACGGCATGCTGGGTAATCTCTTGCGCTGCAGCAAAATCCTTTCAAGGACAGATCTGCACGGTCACTTTGCAGACAACCACACAGGATAGCAGATATGGGTGGCGGAAGAACCAGTCTTGCAGGGTATGGGCCTGATCGGGCACTCGTTCAGGAGAACTAAAAACATGTGGCCGTGAAGTGTGTCTGAGCACCAACCATAGTGGCCCAGGAGTACTGGGCATTCAGTTTCACCTGAATTACATGAAGCTCTGGACAAAGGATATTATTTTTAAGACATTCTTTTCAGACACATGTTCAAATGAACAATGATGAACTGCAGTAACAAGTGCATTATTCCAATAATACAATGCCAATAACTTAGCCCAGTGTAGGGCCAATGGTGGTCCAAAGTGTACCCTGATGCCCTAGAGTGTGAGGGACGGTATATACTGGACGGGACACTAGCTTACTGAAGAGCAATCAGATTGATGTACATTTGCTCACTATTACACACACAAAAAGGTAATTAACAGGCACCAATTCATCTGAAACTCATCTTCATCTTTGAACTGTGGGAGGAAACAGGCACACACAGAGGAAACCCACACAAACACAGAGGGAACATGCCAACTCCACACAGGCTGAAATGGATCCTAACCCATGTCAAAATCTGCTACTTGCTGAGCTGCCCTACCTGGAATACTAGCTGTAGTGTAGTTAGTGTAGGTCGGTGTCCACTGTAACTCTACTTACAGCAGTTTACCCAAACCCAGAGTTGGATCCTTGACTCAGCAGGTCTCCGTGAGACCTCTATTTTTTGAACTGCTTGCATTCACGTGTGGTCATATGCGTTAACAGGTGTGTTAAAAAGCACCATACACAAACAGGAGGGAGACATTCATTGACTCCTGCGGGTCAAGAATCCATTTTAGGTGGTGGCGTCACCACCCAAGCATGAAGGGACGCACACTTTCCTCATCAGGATCTCTGTGCTCCCACCTCCATTTGTGGTGTGTGGGTCAGATGATCCACCGCACAACACCGCCAGCTTACCGCAGCATCCTGCCGTGGTCTTCACACGGTCATAGGATATACTCCTGGCAACAATCCATCTTTATCAATGACCGCTCATTCCATCAGGCTCGTACTCAACCAATCAATAACACTATCTTTAATAAAATCATTACAGCACAATGGATTTACACACACACACACACCTGACTAAAGCCACCGTCCGCAGACATTTCCGATCAGAACACTGGCTACAGTAACACTGTGTGTGTCGAGTTCTGCGGTTCAAACAAAGGATGTCCTCTTGCCCAGTGACATAGACAAACAGTGTGGGTTGTAGCGGGTACAGTATGGACACTGACTTTGACACTGCAGACTGCATGTTAAGCACGTGCACTGTGCGTCCCCACGGTGACCCACAGCCGCGGCATGCTTACGTCACACCAACCGCGGAATGACCTCGGCATGGACAACGTTTATTACGTCATCAGCAAGCTGCGCCTTACGGTGGGGTTTAAACGTCACTTTAATTACATGCAGTTTGTTCTGATTCTCAGATGGGGGGAGGCAATGATGGGGAAGGAGGAGGGGCGAGGCCACATGTTCTTTGTCAGCAGGAAACCGGTCCTGCCTTCCCCTCATGTCCACTTTTGTTCCAGCAGGTCTGCTCTGCCATGTGGGGCTCTTGCGGTGTGTGGTGGCGCCCTGGGCGCACCCGCGCACAGTACAGGTCTCCCTGCACACATCTTTGTTTCTTTATGCTGAGTCATAATTGTCATGCAGCCGCCCCCCTCACATAGATAGATAGATAGATAGATAGATAGATAGATGGATGGATAGATAAGGATGAGAACGGTGACTCTTAACCCACGCTGCCGCGATAACCTTGGTGGGTAACAACATGGGAGAGATCATGTGATGTCAGGATAGGGACCTCCACGGCGCGGCACGTGGAACGCACCACGATACAAAGGAAAGGTGCCGGTGGGGCAGTCGAGTAGCGAGATGACGCCGTTTACCGGGGCTGCGGTTCTGGTTTCATTGTGCAGCGACCACCGCACACTGGTATTATGAAGGTACAGAGGAGGGGAGGGGTACCTCGCAGTCGTACAGGTCCGTGAGCCGCTCCACGATCCACTCCTCCAGGTTGAGTCTCCTCCGCAGCTCCTTGCGGTCATACTTGACGGTCACGCGTCCCTGCTTGCGCACCGGCGGCTCCGTGTCCTCCGCGCCGGGAGGCGTCTGGAAGTAAACCCGTGGCTGGGGGCTCGTTTCGGGACTTGTGACGGCCGCCATGGCGCTGGGCGCGCTGCGCTGCGGGGAGCCTTCGGGTCGCTTCGACGTCGCGCGTCGGAAGAACGAATGTCGACGGTCCGCGTGGAGAAGCAAGCGGACGCCGCGAGAATTCAACACGAACAACGGAAAACTCGGCAGGTCGCCCTCGATCGTCTTGCCTCCCAAAATCCGGGATAGCGTGAATGGAAAAATAAATCACGGCTCGATCTCGTCCACACCGATAGCGGCCGCGGCTCCGACGTAAAAATAGAAGGCGAATGAAGTGTTGGCGCGCAGAGGTCAGAGAAAGCCACGCACACGCACAGCACCTTAAACCATCGGGGGCTCCGTCCGTCCTTCCTCTTCCTCTTCCTCCTGCCTGCCTCCCTCCCTCGCCAAATGGAGAGAAGTCACACACGTGGCGCGCGTTTAAATAGTAAACGTTGCAGAAGTTATTTGCAAAACTGTTTCCTTTACTGTCGTCGACACATTGTTATAATAATACAGCAGAAACGTATATATTTCACTCTCAATTCTCACAAACGACCGTAGACCAGCTGTGGTTCATAAGGAACGACACGACGTGGGATGCACAGTTCAGGGCAGAGTGTCGCTCCTCAGTTTTTGCTACATTAAAAAAAACATTTCATTCATTTACTTGACGCTGTTCTCTGAAACGTCTTAAAGTGCTCTTTTCTACATTAGAACGGAACTGCCCCTCACCAAGAACAAACGGTGGATAAAATGAACTTCTTTTGACAAGGAGCACATGGCAGATTCTACTGCCATTGCTTAGTCAGCCAAATGCAAAGCATAAGCAATCTGTGAAAAGTGTGCAACAGCAACCTGTGGTTCATTCAGATGCACTTTTGCCGACCTTTGCCGCACTGTGACTTCTGGGGTAGAAGCAGAGTTCTGTTGGCCACCTTTCCATGGCACCCGTACTTTTCCGAGCGGCGGCGTCATGAACTGTGGCATTTGCCATGTTGGTAGAGGCTTGCAGATCCCAGGATGTAGCTTCTGGCTTATTTGCAGTTTCTCTGAGCATCACACAGTTTGACCTTGAGGTACGTTGGTTGGGACACCCTCTGCTGGAATCCCTGCTCCCGGGTGGCCAGCTGCTCACAGTCTGCTGCACTCGAAGTAACGTTTCACCGAGGAATCAGATTGGAAGTCACCTGTTTGGAAGTGGCTCTTTATAACCCTTCCTACGCTGAGGACAGGTACAATTGCTTTTCTGACATCATCATAGCCAGGTAATACGACATGCATTACCTCAGTCCAAATGGATCACCTCAAAGCCCACATCCCGAATAGAATAACACTAAATATTGTCATTAGAAAGCAATGTCCTCAGTCTTCTGGGCACCTACCTGACCGAAGCCATCATTCACAACCGTGACTGTGTGACACTTCAGTGGGGGAGTGCGCACAGGCAAGGGAAGGACAAAGGAATAGTATGGACCCACTATGGATGTGCGTGGTTCTGTGGTGTCCTGTCTGCTATCTTTTCCAAGAGACAGTAAGGAATTAAACAGCTTGAATGGTCTAAGGTAGAAAGTGGTGAATACACGTTGGTCGGTCAGAACGTGCGCCACCACATGACGCAGCTCGTTCCTCACACCTGGCAGTGGTATCCATTGCATTTCCAAGCTGTTCTAGAGTTTGTAAGATGGGCTGGTGTCATGGTTGTAGCTGTGAGATACTGTATCTAGGGTTCCAGGTCTGGCTCCAAGGGACAAGTGGGTTGTGTGGCTCTGATCCACACCCAACACAAAATAGCAGGTGAGGCCTTTTTTGGAGTTACTTATTATTATCGCAGTTTATCCTAATTCAGCACAGGTCACCCCCATTCACATATCACCCAAATAGGAGCTCCAGAACTGGCCCAGTGGTCAGAGAAATGCCAGGCTGCCTTTCAAGTGATAAAGGAAAAGCCCGGAAGATAGGTCCTTTCAGTCTGTCCTGATTGATCTCTCAGTTGTGTGCTGCTGACAGACGTACCATACAGGAGTACGGGTGCTGTCTTCTCCCTGGAGGCTGAGGAGGAGGATGGAGCCATAATGTACATCAGCCAAAAGCTGATGGGATAGGAGCGGTACTACAGCACCATCAAGAAAGAGCAACTGGCAATCCAGCCAACTCTAAACTGTGGTTTAAAAATAGTGCATCTATATGTAAAGTGCTTTTTCTATGGTGAAATCCATTCTGCATATCATGAACTGTAGATAAACAAATAAATTGGCAGAAAAATGGGCAGCCATTGGTTCCTGAACCTTCCTCTGTTCAGCTGTCAGCTGGCTTACTTGCTGACTGTTTTCTAGCCATCGTCACTGTTTTTATTTCTGTTTAATAAATGATCCATCTTCCCTTAGTTGTTGGCTGAGCTTAGAGGGCTCTGTAAAAAATAAACCAAACTGAAAATGGGAATCTAAAGTGAAAAAAAGATAAAGAATCCTGATCAAGTACAGAACTGAGACATACAGTAGCCCCTAGGTACCTAGTTACTGTGGTCAGTACCTTCAACCGTCTTGACAACTTAGCTGGTAACACTGAAATCCTGCTGTGCTTCAAGGGCTCTACACAACGTGTCCCCTCTGTGTCACCACCGCACACAGAGTCAGCCAGCAAGCAGACCGTACGGTCTTGCTGGTCACGAACACGACCTACACATTGCTGAAGAAATTCTGCACGGTTGGCAAACCTCTTCTTTCAGATAATGCAGCTGCTTGAATAGATCTGATGGTATCTCTAAAGGCCCGCATGCAGAAATGATCTGGTGTTTGGTGCCTTTTCGGTGGTGTCTTATACAGTGTGTTAAAACCCTCATGAAATAACATTTTATTCAAGAAACAACTTTTACACCTCCAAGGGCTGCATGAGAACACCTGCCACACACATAAGTAACCATAAAATGTGTGAGTCTGACAAAGTGGCACTGTGTTGGGGGGGGGTGTTGCAAGCATTTGTCAGAGCCGATTAATGCGCAGACCCCCTGCGATCAGAGCGAAGGATACATCCTCAGAATAGTAGCCTAGTGCAGCAAAGCTGGGAAAAGAAAATGTGTGCAAGTCTGCTGCCAGGTTGCTTTCCTCCCCCAGGACAGGCAGAACACGAGCAAACAACCCAGAGTCCTGCTGGGCAACCGCCTCCCCTCAAACAGAACCCCAGAGGACCAGGTTCCTATGCATTATGGAATCAGGGTACCAACAACACACACACTAGCTAGCAAAGAGGAAATATATGGGCCGAGATTCACTGCCCAGCACCCTTATTTATGTCTGCGCTTCTTCATCACCAAAGCTGACACAGTTTGTGTTCTCCTACGTTGTTGTTATTGATGTTCCAGTGACGATCAGGCAGCAGCGCGGGAGTCCTGGCAACCGGCAGCTCTAAGTAATGCCAATGAAGCACATTTTTAATCAACGAGGATCTTTCCAGAATTTGGAAGATCCTTCAGTGCTTTGTCTTTACTGCACTGTGGAAGATTTTCCAGGCTGAATTGCTGCAAAATTAACTGACAGCGACTGAAAAAACGACAGCTAATAATTCCGGTAATGGCTGTCCCGCGCTCGGTGTTTCGCGTACCGTTTGCTGCGGGTAACAATTAATGGCCTTGCGCCATCTAGTGTCCAACCAGGTGAACTGGAAGAATACGGCGTTGGGTGGGAAAGCGATTGACGAAGTCGCAGACTACAGGAGTGGCCAGTAGAGGGCAGACAACGACCGTTTTATTTCCCGCGCTGACCGCACGCTTTTCTGTTTCAAAAGTATTCGTTTCATTGTTCAGTTTAATGGCGGCTTTTAATTTTAGACTTTATATAAAGCTGCAGCCCTTTTGTGTATCAGTAAAAATATATAAGTCCCTCGTTTTTTCATTGTTGGTGCTGTCAAAATGGATTTTGTGAATTTCCCATTTTAACATAAGCAAAATGAAATGCGGTATTAAAAATAATTATGGATTTGACTTTTTTAGACTTCTGAGTAACTACCTTTTTTTCTGCTTTCTATTTTAATTTCTATAGGTTCTTTCCACTGCTTTTTAAAAGAACATTCTGTAGTCATTTTAATTATTATAATCCTCTTTTCACCTCATACAAAGAAGCATTACAACTCATGAATGGAAAAGGAACTAAATTATAATTCACATCAACAGCCACCTTCTTAGATGAACATTACTGGATTCCTGAGGATATTTGTATGTCTGTATGGCCACACAACTCAAAATTTTGACTCCAGAAGAAAAGACTGTTCAATAATAGCAGGAAATCCTATTTATTACTGATGTCCTAATAACCACACATACTGTATGTACACAGTAGAGAACAGTAAACAGTAACAGCACAATAAAACCAAGCAAACAGTAATAGAACACAGTGAACACAAAGTGAACACAGTACAAGCGTCTCTCTGCACAGGTTACGTAAGCCCAACTCGGCCAGCGTGTTCCTGCACTGTGCTGTATTTGGTGCCCATTAAGATTTAGTTGTGCACTGGTTGAAGAGGCCGGGGGTGTGAAGTGTGCACAGGGGCCACAGGATCATCTGTCATTCAAGAGCCCTGAAGAGCAGTTGTCAGTGGAAACAAGCCACACTTAAACATGGCAGAGATTCATCCTAGTTTCAAACCATTTACTAACACACTGAGTTTTCACATGAAAATCCGGCAAACGGGCAGGAAAATGTTGTTTGCAAAACCACACACATATCTGCTGAGCTTCTCAACACAGAACCACTTGGCTTTATTATCTAAATGTGTATAAATTAAGGACCCAGCCAAATATGTGCTCCATGTGAGACCATTTAAATCATTTTATTATAGCCTGTAGCCAGTTTATCCATCCTAGTTTGTAGGACTCTGTTTATGCTACATTTATGTCTCAGCTAAAGCTTTAGAAAAACCTGTAAAAAAATATAGATCAGTGTCAAAGCAAGAAACTGACTGCTACGGTAAGCTCTTATATTGTGCTATGAAAATGGATTCTTTTTCTGTTAAATTAGAGCAGGGGCTTTCTTCCTAAAAAACAAAAATCCTATGCTTCTTTATATAAAAGCTTAGAAGATTTTGGTCTCAGTGCCTTTAGATTTCAAAAATTTCTTCTTTAATAGAGCTTGTCATACAATGCCTTCATATAGTTTTCACCCTCATTGATTATTTCTCATTTTGGTCAAAGACAAATTAAAAGATATTTGAAAGGGATTTTTTCCATTCCTTTGGAAGTACTGTAATTCTCTATAATTTTAAATCAAAGTATTTAGACATCTTCATGGTGAAGCTCCTAGGGCTTGCTGTTACAATCCCAATATTCGGCACTTTCTTGATGTAATGGATATACGGAAATCGCTTTATTGGGGTCTTCAGGTGGGTACCCTGCTTCGTTGGTGTTTTGTTGATTGAGCCACGACACCTCCATAGGGCTCAACTGCATCACCTGGCATCCAAGGTGCGCTCCCCTCCGCTTTTACCCCTCACTTATTTTACAGCCCAATTGGGATCCTTTCTCTTCAGCCAAATCCAGCTGCTGCTTCGTTCAGCAGCTTCTGAAAGCGACTTGACGGCTTGTCGGAAGGACTGCCCTTGTACTCCCATACCCTTAAAAGGCCTGGTTGTCGATGAGGCTACAAACCCTCTACATGCCAGCTGCATTGTTCTTCCTTGGCTGCTATGTCTGCATACCTAAGAATTTTGCGTTCATATGTTTCATCAACTGTTGCTTCTCATGGTACCGTTAACTCCACAATGAACAGGGACTTCTGCAAGGTTGACCATAAAATCAAGTCTGGCCTAAAATTAAATGTAATAATTTCTGTTGGGAAAATAAGCTTCTGATTTAGGTCAACCTGCATCTTCCAGTCCCGGGCAGTCTCCAGGAGGGTTGGTTCCTTTCTTGTAGACAGTTTCACTGGAACTTGTCCTGCTCTTACAAAGGGGATGGTTTTTTTGGAACCGATGTTCGGAGGAGGGAGGGCATTGATAGTGATTCTCCTTTCTTCCAAGGTAATCTCTAGTTGTTGTAGAACCTGGTTATGCCTTCAGATGTAACAGCTTTGGGAGAGACTGGTTTTACAGGTCTTG